>NDXB01008889.1:32979-48955 GCA_002631895.1 Agapornis roseicollis
AAGAGCGTGCAGCAAACTCACTGCCCTGGACTTCAACAGAGCAGATTTTGGCCTCTTCAGGAACCTGTTTAGTAAGGTTCCATGGGATATAGCCTTAGAGGGCAGGGGGGCCCAACACTGCTGGATGGTATTCAAGGATCACCTGCTACAACCTCAGGACTGTTGCATCGCAACTAGAAGGAAGTGCAGCAGGAGGGCCACGAGACCTCCTTGGATGGATAAGGAGCTGCTGAGAAAAATTCAAAGAAAAAAAGAGGCTTATAAAAGGTGGAAGCAAGCACAGGCGGCCTGGGATAAATACAGGGATGTTGTCCAGGAAGCTAGGGACCAGGTTAGGAAAGCTAAGGCCCAGTTAGAATTCAACTTAGTAAGGAATGTTAAGAATAACAAGAAGGGATACTACTGGAACATTGCAAATAAAAGACAGACCAGGAACAACTTAGGCCCCCTCCGGAAGCTATTGGGTGAACTGGCTATGCAGGATTTGGAGAAGGCTGAAGTTCTGAATGACTTCTTTGTATCAGTCTTCACTGGTAAAGGCTCTGACTGCACTACCCAAGTCTTGGAAGGCAGGCGCAGGGACTGTGAGAATGAAGACCTTGGGACCACTCTAGAAGAGGATCTGGTTCAAGACCATCTTAAGAACATGAACCTGCACAGGTCCATGGGACCTGATGAAATCCATCCACAGATGGGTCCTGAAGGAGCTGGCAAGTGAAGTTGCTAAGCCACTGGCCATCATATTTGAGAGATCATGGCAATCAGGTGAAGTTCCCGAAGACTGGAAAAAGGGAAATATAACCCCCATTTTCAAGAAGGGGAAAATGGATAACCCGGGGAATTACAGACCAGTCAGTCTCACCTCTGTGCCTGCCAAAATCTTGGAGCAGATTCTCCTGGAAGGCATGCTAAAGGTACATGAAAAACAACAAGGTGCTTGGTGGTAGCCAGCATGGCTTCACTAGGGGGAAATCCTGCCTGACCAATTTGGTGGCCTTCTATGATGAGGCAACGAAATTGATGGACAGGGGTAGAGCAGTTGACGTCATCTACCTGGACTTGTGCAAAGCGTTTGACACTATCCCACACGACATCCTTGTCTCTAAATTGGAGAGACATCAATTTGATAGGTGGGGCACTTGGTGGAGAAAGAACTGGCTGGATGGCCACACACAAAGAGTTGTGGTCAATGGCTCAGTGTCTGGCTGGAAGCCAGTGACGAGTGGTGTCCCTCAGGGATCGGTGTTGGGATCGGTCTTGTTTAACATCTTTGCCTCTGACATGGACAGTGGGATTGAGTGCGCCCTCAGCAAGTTTGCCAACAACTCCAAGCTGTGTGGTTTGGTGGATACGCTGGAGGGAAGGAATGACACCCAGAGGGACCTTGTGAGGTGGGCTGATGCCAACCTCATGAAGTTTAACCATGCGAAATGCAAGGTCCTACACCTGGGTTAGAGCAATCCCAGGCACAGCTACAGTTTGGGCAAAGAAGAGATTCAGAGCAGCCCTGAGGAGAAGGACTTGGGGTGTTTTTCAATAAGAAAAGGAACACGAGCCAGCAGTGTGCGCTTGCAGCCCAGAAAGCAACCGTATCCTGGGCTGCATCAAAAGGAGCATGACCAGCAGGTCCAAGGAGGGGATCCTGCCACTCTACTCTGCTCTCGTGAGACCTCACTTGGAGTATTGTGTGCAGTTCTGGTGTTCTCAACATAAAAAGGACATGGAGCTGTTGGAACGAGTCCAGAGGAGGCCACAAGGATGATCGGGGGACTGGAGCACCTCCCATATGAAGACAGGCTGAGAAAGTTGGGGCTGTTCAGCCTGAGGAAGAGAAGACTGCGTGGACATCTCCACGCAGCCTTCCAATATCTGAAGGGGGCCTACTGGGATGCTGGGGAGGGACTATTCATTGGGGACTGTAGTGACAGGATAAGGGGTAACAGGTTCAAACTTAAAGAGGAGAGGTTTAGATTGGATATAAGGAAGAAATTCTTTCCTGTTAGGGTGTTGAGATGCTGGAATGGTTTGCCCAGGGAAGTTGTGAGTGCTCCATCCCTGGCAGTGTTCAAGGCCAGGTTGGATGAAGCATTGGGTGACATGGTTTAGCTTGAGGTGTCCCTGCTTNAGGGTGTTGATGGAATGGTTTGCCCAGGGAAGTTGTGAGTGCTCCATCCCTGGCAGTGTTCAAGGCCAGGTTGGATGAAGCATTGGGTGACATGGTTTAGCTTGAGGTGTCCCTGCTTATGGCATGGTGGTTGGAACTAGATGATCTTAAGGTCCTTTCAACCCTAACTATTCTATGATTCTATGTGTGGCTGAAATATTTATCCTCCATGTTTTTTCCAGGTTTTCAAACATTCTCTCTTCCTTGCCTCAAAATTAGATGGGAGGAAGATAAAAAGGAGCCAAATACAGGTTTTAATTTAACTTCTGTCACTCAGAATTATTTTTTAAACTATTATGCCTTTATTATTGACTGTGTTTTATCCACTTTGTCTTCCATCAATGATGATTTTTATAATAGTTCTTTCTTTAACAAACATTATTAAAAACACAACAGGTCTCTACATATTCATGTTCTTAATTTGAAGACAATAGACATAGATTATACTGCAGGGAAGATAAAAATACCAGCTAAAAGTTAAGTGGGACAGCAGTGGAGCTTATACAAGGCAACATTTTCTATATTAAGTGGTGACAATGTTTAATATTCATTGTTCTATAGAAAAGATGCAGAAAAGTGAAGGCTGAGTTATACTATCATATGTGTTATAATAAGATAATAGCTTTTTAGGCTTGCCTATCCATTGCCTTTGCAATCCTAAACTCAACTTCCAGACTCTCAGCTCACTGAGCTGGTCAGAATGTCAGAAATCTTCTTGTGCACACAGTGGAAATTGCAAGCTTATGCTAGAAAGGACGACAAGAAGAAGATAAAAGATTTGTGGCAGAAATGTTTCATCCCAAGTTGTTATGGTAATTGAGCAAGCAAAGGATTAAGTTACACTTAGAATTGGTTGAGAAATGGGAATTTGCCCTGAGCTTCTAATGTGACAAAATCATTTTTATTCAAAGTAAGTATAAACCATTTTTTCCCCTTCCATGGGAAATAAAGTGAGAAAATTATAACAAAGATACAGCAAGGGAGAAAAGAAACACTGTTACACAGTATTTGGGGGGATTTTTTTTTTTTAATATTATCTAATTATACTTCCAGAAGCAAATCCAACTTTTTCTCCTTTGTGATGGAAGTCTCAGCACTAATGTTTGCTGCTGCCACTGTTGTATCAGCTTTGTAAAGGATGAGGACAGGATGGATTGCTATGCTATCCTCAGGCAAGATACAGAGAGGTTAGACCAAAATCAGTTTTAAGAAAACCTGTCAGACAGAGAAGGAAGCACATTTATTCAAGAAAAATTGGTAAGGTACATTAGACATAAACAGAATTTTAACAATTAAAAAAAATAGAATATATATAAAAAAATGCAACTCAGATTTGAGACTGTTTTTCAACAATACCCACTCTAAATAATCATAGATTTTTGGTTCAGGGATTATAACTGAATGTGAAAAATTCTAGCCCTGCATTATGAAAGATACCATACTAATTTACTGTCAGCACAACCACTCCACAGGAAGCTTTCGATACATGGTTGCAGAAATCAGCACACAGCAAGCATTTATGAAAAAAATGAAAGAATTATATGGTCAAAGCGTAGACATGAAAGCTGGGGTATTTTAATTCCGATTTCTATACCACCTCCAGAATGAATGTGCAACTTATCCCTCAAAAGCTTATTAGGTCTGGTTGATTTAAGGAAGTTATTGCAATACTGAATGCCAATAGCTTGATTTATACAATTTTATTACCTAGTACCAGAGACTGAAAATTTCTAGCAGATGGACACACGGCAGATTCAGTCATATGGCTACCACTGGGATGGTCACAACACAAAAAATTAGAAAACCTGGAATCTATGAAAACAGGTTTGTTCTGTCTTGTTTATAAGATCAGGAAGGGACAGACCACGTTCTGGGGTATATCTAAGAAATAGAAAAGGGACCCAGAAGAACAGAGGATGCAAAGAGGAAATTTTGGTGACTGAGAGGGTCAAAAATGAATTAAGTGTTTTAGAGGTGCTCGGCACACCAAAGGAGACCTAAAAATTTGAAAGGATCCTGATTCAAAGTCCAAAGGACATGATGGAGTAGCAACTAGCTAGCTACAAGAAATGGAAGACGTGTATGTTAACTGCTTCACCTAGTCTAAAACACATCTAAAACGAAACCCTGTTCTTCAGTGCAAAGTCACAATTTGATGTAAAGATCTCCTGTTCTTGGAAATCACACACCAGAACAGTCTCAGTGGGACCACCAATCCACATACAGCTATTTTTCAGTAATGGCACAGTGTTCACTGCCATTGTGTCAGAAGGTCAGGAAGGAATGTGACAGACTACCCACAGAAGACAAGGGGTCAGTGACTGCTGTAGATTAAATAGATATAGGCAGAACCAAAAGCCACAGGGAATTTAAAAAAGCCAGGCATGCAGCATGCAGTCTGAACAGTAGCCTGTCAAAACTGAGAGTAGACCTGTGGAGAAAGAGGTGCTGGTTGAGAACTTCAGCATGATCTGGCAGTGTGCACTCACAGCCCAGAAAGCCAACCATATGCAGTGCTGCAACAAAAGAAATATGGCCAGCAAGTCAAGAGAGGTGATCCTGCCCCTCTTCTCCTTTCTGATGAGACCCCACCAGCAGTGCTGTGTTCAGCTCTGGGACCCCTTGCTTAAGAAGGAAATGGACATGCTAAAGCAAGCCCAAAGGAGAGCCACAGAGATGATCAGAAAGCTGGAGCATCTCTCCTATGAAGATAGGCTGAGAGCTGAGCTTGTTCAGCCTGGAGAAGGTTCTGGGGAAATCTTAGAGCAGCTTCCAATATCTAAAAGGGGCCTACAAGAAATCTGGAGAGGGACTTTTTACAACATCATGTAGGGATAGGACAAGGAAGAATGCCTGTAAGTTCTGGATGCCCCTTCTCTGGCAGTGCTCAAGACCAGGTTAGATGACACTTTGAGTAATCTTCAAGTGTAAGGTGTCTGGGCCCATGGCAGAGAGCTTGGAACTGGATGACCTTTAAGGTTCCTTCCAACCCAAACTGTTCCATGATTCTATAATGTACCATTGGGAGATTTTGAGGAAAGAGAGCAAGAGAGCACAAACACTGGTTTGATTTGGATGTGGCCTGTCAGCACATGAGCCAAACCATCTTGCATAAAAAAATACCATTCAGCTCAGTCTTTCCTTTCATCAGTAAAGGAAAAGCTGATGTTCAGAAATATGTTACCATCAGCTACATAAACACTCTCAAACAAACACATGGATACCTTCTCAGACCCCAAACAACTTGATACAGAGTAGAGGAAGGAGAAAGTTGAAGATTTGTGGCAGATAATACATAGAGTGCACAACCTGTGACTCATTTGCTGCAATTTTGCCATCCTGCACTTGTTGCTGAAAGGTTCCAAATAATCCTTAAAAAAGCCTTTGGAATTGGGAAGGGGTCAGTTTTTAATGACATAAGAAAAAGTGCAGAGAATACCAACTTTTACTGCTCCTTCTTGGAAAAATATATCAAATGGCAAATGACAATTGATGACATGAAAGGGAATCGTGCAAATTCTCCATTGACAAATTAGACATCTCATGCAAGGGCTAAGAAAACCACCATTACTTAGCAAGCTGGTATCCAGCTTACACTGGAACTTGCAATACTTCTCCTACAAAAAGAAAACTTGCGTGGGAACTGTTTTAATGCTTCCTGGGCTCAAAGCAAACTTCTTTACTGCTGAAAACTAGGTACCTAGGAAATAATCTATTTATCATATAGTCTGAGAACAAGCATACAGTAGAGAATGAACTGTGCTTTCTCTTTCCATCCACCTCGAGTCATAAAAAATATCTATGAAGATCACACCCATAAACTAATTACCTGGACCTCTGTTAATGTTTTTACATAATGTCTTTGCAAGAAAGTACCCATATGAAATAGGTCTCAGAATAGGCATCTGAAAGCTTCCAAACTGTGTTGTTATTATCCACTCACTAAGTTAAATTACCAAAAAAAGAAAAAAGATAGAATATTCAGAAACATCCAAGACAGTTTCCATAATTTTATATATCATGCGATGAATCTGGCTTTGTGAATAACTGTTGTCATGGCAGCAGTGTCATGGTCCCAAAGGGAAATAAATCCTCCTAACAATATGTGACAAACCAGCCTAGCAAAGAACAAAACAACTTAAATCTTCCTCAAGGATTATTGATTTATTATTTGAAGCTCAGCATTGGTTATTGAAAAATCAGTAGTTTCTCTTTTTGGATATGTTTCCAAGAGCAGAATGGGAGATAGCTAAAGATTTTCGTTAGGGGAGATTTTCTTTCAGGATATGCAGTTTCTGCAAAGCCAAACTTTCTGTTCCCGCGCAGCACAAAATTCAACTTTATCATTTAAAACCCAAACAAACAAAGAAAAGATCCCTGAAGGTAGGTGTTTAGTTCTGGTTTATTTGAACTCACACAGCATATTTTGAAAAACTGGCAAGTGACAAAGCATTTCACTTTAAAAAATTCCAATACTAAACTGAATTTCTCATTCATTGCCTGCAGACGATGTGCTTGCAGTGGAGGAGGTGGGTGAGACAAAGCTTGCACCAAGGATTTTTTCACATACATAATTGACCTCTATGACTTTTACTGACATGAAAACCACACCTAGTTCAGGAAATACCACACCTATTTCAGCATAGGGACATTCCTGAGTGCACCAGAAGTTAGGAGAACATTATGAAAAGGTACTGTCAATGCTTATGCTATTTCTACATCCTTCTCAGTTGCTCTCTCACCAAAATTGAGACAAGATACAGAGAAAGATGGGCCTTTGACCATTGTGACTACACGTATTTCACTGAGATTTAGGCATCTGAATTGCTTACTGAGCTTATAATTTATTTTACTAGATTAGTCTATGAGGCTTCTGTGTTGGATGGTGTGTTCCATAATGCAGCTTTATTCTCTCTGACACTTACATGCTACATTAAGCAAAGGCCAGTTTCAGGTAGAGGCTTTGTAAAGGTGCAATCTAATAACTGGACACCCAAAGAATAACTCAAAGACAGGAAAACCTGGTTTAATATGGGACTGATTCAATATTAAAGACTTGGATTGTTCTGAAGCTGAAACAGAGTATTTCCAAACATGTTGAATACTGGAAATCTCTGGTGGAATAAAGGTGGAAAGCCTTAATTTTCCCAGTCAATCCGATGATCTCTTGTACTCTTCAAAAGCCACCCTGACTACCCAAAATTTAAATCTCATTTGCCAATTCAGAAAAGTTTGTTTCATTATAAGCGGGACTGATTACAATTTTTACAAAGTGAAATGGTGGTTAGTCCAGATTAAAAAAGGAATTAGCATCAACTAAATACCGATATTAGTGCTTGCAAAGAAATACAAATACTTCTTTTCTAATTCACTGATTCACAATAATACAGGAACATTTTATTCACTGTGCCTGAAGTAATATCTGATAACAATCAAAATAATGCTTGTAGCATCATGGCACTAGCCTGGCTGGTCTCCTGGTTAAGGCTAAGGAAACCATTTCTTCCTTTTAGATTTATATCTCCTGTGATTATCCATTCCTAAAGTGCTCAAGCCAAGCTCTGCCACAGCTTCCTTGAGCAATTCAGTCACTCTCAGGCTCTGAGCACTGATGGCTAAAAGCTGAAACCTAGCCCCAGAAAAAAAAGTCCATGAGATATTCCACCCCCAGCTATCAGAATAGCTGATTTGCAAGCCTAAATCAGAGATAAAAACTTAACAGAAGTTTTAGGCTTCTATTTATTATGGCCAGAATGGGAGATTTCTCACAGTTTAGCTGGAAGATTTTCACTAATCCATGTTCCCAGCTGATGCCAAGTAGGAATTGGCCATGTCCCTATTTAAGTCTCTATTTCACTCTACTCCTCATTCTAAAGCCACAGAATATCTCCAATATCTCCACAGAGGAGAGGACTTCACCCTTCCTTGCCTAGCCCAAGGACAGTAACTGAACAATCTCCAGCTGAGTCCTTCTAGGCTACAACAGACAGCACTTCCCAATGCCTTTGCTTCCTAAGTTCCTCATCAGATCACAGGACTGCCCTCCAAATCAAGGCTCATCACACCATCCAGAAGAGACAGGTATGATGAAGGAAGCAGTGTTTAAGAAGCAGTCATTTTGAGAGACTTCTCAGCTTTCCTCCCATTCACCTATGATGGGTTTTTTATTGGTACCTGAGTCAGAGAATCAAATATGTAACAGAGGAATCAAACAGCTGTTGAGTATGTTTGAGGAGGGAAGGAGCAGGGAAGGGAAAGGATGGCAGAGGCAGGAACCATGTGAGTTTCAGAATGAGCAAAAAAAATATAGAAGCTACCAAAATGACATTTCCCACATCAAAATGATCATGATGGGGAAAAGAGATACCTCATAAGCAAGTGATAGCAATGGACTGGAAAACAAAATGAAGCAAACAGGAAAGGTTCTGTTGTGGACAAGAGAAGTTGCAAATAATAATTCTCAGCTAAAATTTTACAGATACATTTACATTCTTCATGTAAGGATGAGCATGCTTTTCCTCCACACAAAAAGATGGAAATTCACTCTAACAGAATTGTGTTTGAGCATAATGCCTCAGAAGAGCTGAATCTGTCTTGTGAACTCCTACTCCTGTTGTTTTCCAAGTGCTTTATAAGTTGTCATACACTGAAATGCAACAGTTTATCCCAAGGCAGACACATTCAGTCCCATGCAACAGACCTCAAGTCTCACTAGGAGGATCTGAAGAAGCTGACAGAAGTGATGTGGTACAAGTTATTAGTCATTCAGGAAGTTTGGACAGAGATTAGAGGAGTGTCTGAAAGAGTTCCTTCCATAAAAGAGAAGGGAAGGACAGAAAGCATAGTCGTTAAAAAGGCTTTAGACCTTGATAAAGGTATAAATGCATAAAGGAATTAAGTAATGGGAAAGAATCAGCAAGAAGGGAAAGGTATTAAACTAACCAATCTGCACAAGTTGAACTGAAGTGTCAGTACTTTCACATGGTTTCCAAGTCCCTTAGTGACAAAGTTTAATTGTCAGCATCTTAAAATATTATAGACTTGCCAGCATAGACAATACATCAGCCTGACACCAAGCATCCCTATGTTTGTTTTTATCTATGTCCTGTTTTGGTAACTCAGTCTCTGGGGTACTATTCCTGATTGCTACCAAATTGTTGTCATCTGAAAAGGTTATTGAACTGTACCCTGCATGTAACAGCAGCAGCTATACTTCACTGCGTATTGTGAAGCTTAATGAGTGTTCTTAATGAGCTTTCAAAGATCATCAAAACAAAGTAACCACCTCATCAGCACACAGGAAAAGTGAGATTAAAACAGGGAATCAGTATGCGTGGGGGTGATTGTTCATATGCATTAATTTCATCTGCCATTTCTCCCTGTGTTCCTTTCAGTTCTATAATGAAGCAATTTCAAACCAGACATTTAAGGTTACATCTGCAGCTACATTTTAAGACTACCAATTTAAAGTTCCAAAGAGCCAGGTTCGTAATTTCCAAATTCAATTAAATATGAGAAATATTTATAGAATACAGTTATTACTTCTACCATTATACTATGGCAAATTGAATCATCTACAAGAGATACTCCAGCTAATCAAAAGAATTAAAACCAATCGCTTGAAAATAAGGGAGTGAGAGATCTTGCGGGCCTTCATTCCAGTATAACAATAGTACAGTAAGATCACTATGTTTCTTCTGGAGTTTCCTGACCTCTTAATATCATGGCTATTAGAAAGCATCCTGTCTAATGATCCTTATTTTTCCCATAATTTTTGCATATCTACTCTCAGTTCCATTTCTACTTTTGTTTTTTTCTCCTCATTTGTTGCTGCATACTTCCACCAAGAGACTTTGATATCAAGAATCACAGTATTTTCCCAAACTGCATGTTGTCATGCCTCAGTTTCTTTGCTTCTGCAGAATATGCTTCAAACTCTCTGCTCAGATGGTGAATTTCACTACAAAACTTTCTTATGGGCAGCCCATTTAAAAATTAACTCCACCCTTTTCTCTCATGCATGGGGCCAAGCCTTATTCCTACCAGGTTTGACAGTCATTCTTGTTTTTAACTCTGGACTTCAACAAAATGACATAAAACCCCTACCAACCTTGTTTTTCAACTTATTTGTGTGGCCTGTGATTGTGCTTGTCTGACACAGATGCTTGGCTGCTTTGTGCAGAGGACACCCCAGCTGGGGTCCTTGTAGGTCTCAGCCCATGCTGTATGAAACTGGTGGCAAGACATCGTACAATTGCATTGAAATGTGAAGCTGATTAAAAAAGTGCTTTTATTCTCATCACTGAAAAAACTAGGAGCTTAACCTGGAAAGAATACAGGGAAAGCTGAAAATACCTTCTACCCAGAGGCCAGAGAAGTATGAGCTACCACTGGGGCATTTCTCCAGTAAAAGCTAAAGACTTAAGATTTTTGCAATGAGATTATTTCATCAAGGAAAAATGGCTATGTGTGAAATTTATTCATTTCAAAGTTTGCTTCAAAAAGGCACTTGCAGAGATAAAAACCATTTTGATATAGCTGAAGAATTGCTTTGACCTTTTAAAAAAGGAACATTTTATCTACTATTCAACATAACTCTTCAAGTATAAGTTTGAGAGAACACAGAATTACCATCAAAATGGAAACAAAACATCTCACATCAACTGAAATGAGTTTCTGAATTTTGTTTCACTGAGAACACTGAGATGTATTGTTTTCATTAGGTTTTGGGAAAGATACGATTTTTTTTTTTTCCAGCTGGGTATCTGAAGATATAAACCAAGATCCCACCCAATTCAAGTCCTTATTGTGCCAAAATACACTGCGAGGGAAGCTGTAAATATTATGCCCATACCAAGCATTTTGGCTGTTTCCTCTTTCCAGAGAATGGAAAAGAAACAGACATCTAATGCTTCTTTAACAAGCAATGTCAGAAATTAGATGGAAGGCTCCTAAGTACTGCTCCTCACATGCATTCATTCTAAAAGTCACCTAGGGATCACTACAGGTCAGACTGGAGAAAGCAACATGACCCTTACCTAGAGCACCTAAAACAACTATGGCTCATAAGAGCTGCTGAAGCAAAATGCCACATGATTTACTTATATATATGCAAGACAATTGTTTTACTTTCTTTCAGGTTTCTTTACAGTTGCTCGCTGCTGTAATATTTAATGTTTCTGTAGAATGCTGCTTTATTTGAATTTAGCTCCTTGAACAGAAAAATATATATAAAGCATGGGAGTATGTGATTTTGGTCTATGAAAATATAATTACTTCATGTAACAGTCCTCAGTAGTAATTTCTACCTACTTGTTTTCAAGACATAGTTTTTCCAGAATCTTCCTAGAATTTAGCAGACAAGGATGCTGGTCTATGCATATCTATTCCAAATAAGGCACTTGTTAAAGACTCTGAGAATACAGTCTTGGCCTAAAGTAAAATATATGTCTAATCTTGATGCAACCTGTTCTGCCCAATTTTGTTGCTAGGAAGAAGCAGGGTCAGAGGAATGGAAAATTCCCAAACAGAAAACAATGCAGCTAACAAAAGAGGCTTTTAAAGGCTAAAATACTAAGAAAATCAGGAAAGTATAGAGCCATATGACTATTAGTAAGCAGGAGGAAAGCAAGCTAGCACACAGAAAGGAGGAGGCAGGAAAAATCATGGTAGAGAGGACTCAAAAACATGGAGCCAAACCTCACTTGACCATATGGAGGAATGGCGAATAAATGATTCGCTGTGTTGCCCAGACCCTGTAGTCAAACTGAGCTTGTGTACACAGTGTTACAAAGTGATACTCCCAAACAGGCTTAATAGTAAATGTGCTGATTACAGCAGCACAAAACGAAGCCATGCTGTACTGTTATACCTAAATAGACCACCGCCTATTGCTATGCATTCCACGTACTTTCTGAATCAAAGAGCATTTGCTTTATAAATACATCAAGATAAACTATATGCTACTTGCTTCCCATAATTTGTCCTTGAAACAATAAAAAGAATGCCAACATAGAGGGGATGGGAAGGGAAAGGGGAAACAAGGAATACATGCTCAGGTCACCAGGTGGTTTGGGAGCCATGCAATATTTACAGAAGATCCCAGATTCCTACTATGTTTTCCTTATGGACTTCTGTAAATATCTCTGTGCTGGTAACACAGCCTTTGTTTCTTAACTCTTTTTCACAACCAGTGCAGCTAGTTAATTACTTTCTTTCTTAAGTAAAACTCTGGAGGGTTGATGAGCATCTGTATGCCATGAGGAGGTACAAATCACTCTATGCTAACTTGTGCTGTGTTCCCCATGACAGGGGTTGTGCCAGCAGGTTTGACAACAGGTGGCTGATCATGTTCACAGGTCAGTGCCTAAAATACAGTTGACACTTGCCAACAGGGACATGCTAATGTGCTACAGTGTCTTAGAGGCTCTAAAAGTAGGGTCAGTGTGTCTCCTGGTGGCCTAGAATACATAAGCCGCGTGATTACTCTGGAAAACTACAGCTCGTTTTCCAAGTCTGTCATGTGCCTGCTCTCATGGAAAAGGGAGGCAACTTCCCTTCTTGCCTATTCTGAAGTAGGGCATCAGCTGCTGGTTTTTCCCCAGAAAAGAAATAAATACCAAAACCCAACCACTAGAAGAGAGGACTGCAGGTCAGGATGATACTGAAAACTGAAGTGTGGGAATACAGCAGTGGAAATGCTGTATTCCCAGACTGCTCAGTGAGGGAGAAGGAGGAAGCTGAATAGCTGCTTTGTTTTAAAATATGTATTTATATCACTTGTCAAACTTTGCAGCCCCTTTATACCCAGTAGATAGTGGGGGTGGATGGATAAATGTCATGACCATCTTCATGAATCTCATAACCTTCCTGATAGATAGGTATTGATATTCTGAAAAATGGGCTGCAGTTCTGCCTGAAGCCTGTCTAATGTGGCAAGAACAAATCAGCTCATGCAGAGGGGTCAAAAAATACAGACGACAGCAGAATTTACATAAGAACTGTTTCATCACAGTCGAAAAAAAAGCCTCAGAAACTTACTGGAACAAACACAAACTGCAGTTCTGTGTTGAGAAGGACAGCAAAAAAAGCCCCTTCATCCCCTTTGGAAAGCCAGATGCAGCGCTAGCAGCTTCTGCTGCAGGATTCTGACTGAGAGATCACTGAACTTGAAAGCCAGAAAACCAGTACCCCTTCACCAAAACCATGACCACATTAAAGCAGGAACTCTGATTATTGCATTCCCACACATACACACAGGCCGCGCAGCTTCACATAAATCAATTGAAATTAAAACAGAAACCTGGTTTTACTCACCAATATCTGATGGGGTTATATCAATATCAAAAGTGTTCATAATGATAAATATTAGCTTCTGAAAAGTCTATGTTTAAAGCAAAAAAAATGGGTTATGTGAGTTCTTAAATGAGCAATGTGAGAGAGCCTAATAAAAAATGATACTTCAATGTCGTGTGCACTGTGTTTATTGTTAGGGTTTTGCTCATTTAATATGAGCTAATGTGTTTACCTTTACAAATCTTGCTCCAACCAAGCAACTTTCTTAGAGCATTTCCTTTTATGTACAGCTGCTATATAAAGCAGTCTTCTATCCTGCATCTCCCCTGATTCTTATCAGATGTCTGCAAATGTCATGTACAGTCTGCACTGGACTTTCCAGGCAGAAAATTACAAAATCCTTTACATATTTTAAGTCATAAGGATCAAACCTCCTTTTAGGAGAGGTAGTAAAAGCAAATAAACATATTTATAACATCAGGCTGACAAAGCATCTGTAATATTTTCCTGTCCCATTTTACAGTAACTAGAGGACACTACTGACACAAGCAATGATGACATAAGAGAGAAAACCTGCTAGTATCTGAAATTAGAAATGCAAATTTCAACTTTTCTGCATCTCTGTGTTGCACCAGAATATTGCACTTGCTTTTATTCCTTCATCACTTAGATCTGTTGCACTCCTATAAGCATCAAGTTTGTATCACAGATTTCTGTCTACCATTGTATTTCAATATAACTAATCTCCTTCACCTGAAGTTTTGGGTGTGGTCATGCTATTATGCCTCCCCTAGAGCAAAAGGGAACCTTCAGGCTGCTTTACCAGTCTCACACCCAACTATACCTGGGAGCAAAGGGAAGACCTGCTCTCTTGGTATAGAGGAAGGGAGAGAAACCAGTCTGATTTCTAATAACATATGGTGTGTTTGCTTATTTTTCCTGGTATTGGCCTCAGATGCCAATATTAAGATAGTCAATGGGCTTAAATCCTCTTTGGCTAAACAAACTCAAGAAACCTAAAATATACTATCAGTGACTACTGCATAAATCAAAGTTATTTTGTTAACTCAGGAAAATAATTTAACCATGATGTACCTTAAGTTGGCTTGTTAACTTAAGACTAATAAAATACATATATGGTCAGGACACTTAAAGAAGATTAGTTGCCTGCTAGTCACAAGACAAACTTAATAAACCAAAGCTTACAAGTAAACAGTCTTTCTTTTTTCTTGTTGTTGATTTTGTCATAAACACAGATATCTTCCGTTCAGAAGGATTTCAATTTTTTTACGTATTTTTTCCATGTTATTTTTGTTCTTAATAGTGGTTTTAATTTTCTGTTGACTATAAGATTATGTTTTGTTGGCTGGAAGATATATTCTATGAATTTATGAGATTTGTCATAAATTGGTTGTAAATACCCTGAGCATGTTCCCTGAAAAAATAGCAATTTTAAGTTGTTGTTAGATAAGGCATAAGTGTAAGTATAATTTTGAAGTCACATGTTAGAAACTATAGTAATTGACATTTGCTCTCCATTTTAATATATGGCTAATGAGTGTGAAGAATACCCAGGAAAGTGATGTTTTCCAAGTTTTCTCCTCAGATTGCTAAATTTACTTAACAGTTCTTATTCATGTGTTATACTAAAAAGTCCATATGCAGTGCTAGCGAAGCACTTGAAGACACACTTGATGCATTATTAATAAATTTCAGGGATTTTCCCATGAAAGATGCATAATAAAACCTTGAACTGTCAGGAAGATAAACATCTTCAATTTAAGTATACCTTTACTATCTAGCTTCTTGCATGTCTTTTCCTAACATACATAGCCATTATGCCTGTTGTAATAAAAACACATTTAAAATTTATATAGGCACCTAACTGTGTAAATAGGCAACTAATAGGTTTTTCAAAGGAAGCAGAGGCATAAATTTCCTACATAGATTTAATCTTCAGATACCTTAAAGTGCCCAAAGAATAGCCTAAAATTTTCTTACGTGAGTGCCCATGTTTAGGGGCTTGAAGTCATCTTTAGCTGCTTAGCTAAAGCCAAGTTTAGAGAACTTCTCCAGCTGAAAAAATAAATCAACATGAAGCATTAGTGAACACAAATCCTTCTCCCTGAGCAGCTTTGTATATCAGGTTCTCTTGTTTAACCCTATATGGCAAAATTTTGGCAGGCATCCTCTCTCATAATAAAATTTCCTGGATGAAGTGTAGCTAAACTAAGAAATGTGAAATCAGAGAACACAAACTGTACACAGAAACTCACAAGTTCCCACTGCTCTAAACTCCTTATCCTCATTTTTGGTCAACAAAATCCACAGCTATGTTTTAGTGCCAATGTCATCCCTTTTTTAAAAGTGTTGAAACTGGTAACTGAATTGCCTCCATTAGCTTCTGAGTCATCTTCAATTTCTAGCTTGCGATTAGTTTAAGACTATTTTTGTTTTCACTCTGCTTCCTCTAATTTTCTCACACTGAGTTGGTAAAAAAAAAAAAAAAAAAAAAAA
>NDXB01008890.1:0-14045 GCA_002631895.1 Agapornis roseicollis
CATGTATCATCAGTTGCATGATGTGTAGAGGAGATCCTGCCTTTGAACATCCAGCCCAGCACAGGCACCCAGGGTGCCAAGAGGAGCTGTACTTCAGTGCCAATCACTTCCAAAGCAGCTCAAACCCCTTCATTGGCTGCCAGTATCTCTTTCTCTGCTGGGGTATAGCTGGCCTCAGATCCTTTGTATCCCCAACTCCAAAAACCAAGGGGTCGACCTGGAGTCTCCCCTGGTGCTTTCTGCCAGAGGCTCCAGGTAGGACCATTCTCCCTGGCTGTGGTGCAAAGCACATTTTTTACATCTGGCCCAGTCTGGACTGGTCCAAGGGCCACTGCATGAACTGTCTCACGTTTGATTTGTTCAAAGGCTTGTTGTTGTTCAGGGCCCCATTTGAAATAATTCTTCTTCCGGGTCACATAATAAAGAGGGCTTACAATCAAACTGTAATTTGGAATGTGCATTCTCCAGAGCCCCACTGCACCCAAGAAAGCCTGTGTCTCTTTCTTATTAGTTGGTGGAGACATTGCTGNTTGGGATGTGCATTCTCCAGAACCCCACTGCACCCAAGAAAGCCTGTGTCTCTTTCTTATTAGTTGGTGGAGACATTGCTGCTACCTTCTTGATCACATCTGTGGGGATCTGCCTACGTTCATCTTGCCATTTTATTCCCTAGAATTGAATCTCTTGTGCAGGTCCCTTGACCTTACTCCGTTTTATGGCAAAACCAGCTTTCAGCAGGATTTGGATTATTTTCCTCCCTTTCTCAAAGACTTCTTCCACTGTATCACCCCACACAATAGTGTCATCAATGTATTGCAGGTGTTCTGGAGCTTGCCCCTGTTCCAGTGCAGTCTGGATCAGTCCATGGCAGATAGTGGGGCTATGTTTCCACCCCTGGGGCAGTCGGTTCCAAGTGTACTGGATGCCCCTCCAAGTAAAAGCAAACTGTGGCCTGCACTCCGCTGCCAAAGGAATTGAGAAAAATGCATTGGCAATATCAATTGTGGCATACCACTTGGCTGCCTTTGACTCCAGTTCATACTGAAGTTCTAGCATGTCTGGTACAGCAGTACTCAATGGTGGTGTGACTTCATTCAGGCCACGACAGTCTACTGTTAGTCTCCACTCTCCATTAGCCTTTCACACTGGCCATATGGGGCTGTTAAAGGGTGAACGGGTCCTGCTGATCACTCCCTGACTATCCAGTCTGCAGATCAGCTTACAGATGGGAATCAGGGAGTCTCAGTTGGTGCAATATTGCCACTGGTGCACTGTTGTGGCTGTGATTGGCACTTGTTCTTCGACTTTCAGCAACTGCACAACAGAAGGATCCTCTGGGACACCAGGCAAGGTGGGCAGCTGCTTAATTTCCTCTGTCTCTAAAGCAGCAATACCAGAAGCCCGTCGGTACCCTTTTGGGTCTTTGAAGTACCCTCTCCTGAGGTAGTCTATGACAAGGATGCATGGAGCCTCTGGACCAGTCACAATGGGGTGCTTTTGCCACTTCCTCCCAGTCAGGCTGATTTCGGCCTTCAATACAGTCAACTCTTGGGATCCTCCTGTCACTCCAGAAATAGAAATGGGTTCCACCCCTTGACAGCTTGATGGCATCAGAGTACACTGTGCCCTGCTGTCTACTAGAGTCTTATGCTTCTGTGGAACTGATGTGCCAGGCCATCTGATCCACACAGTCCAGTAAATCTGATTGTCCCTCAGCTCCACGTGGCTGGAGGCAGGGCCCCTCTAATAGTGATTACAATATTGGTCACTTATGTCTTGTAGAAAGGAATTAGTCTTCTTTATCACAGGAGCTGGGGTAAAATCATCTCTTCCACCCCATCTGGGAACCTGCTCAGCAGAGACTGAAGCTGCAGCTTTCATGGGATGATCATCTTTGACCTTTGTTTCCCTCTTCAAATCATGCACCCATTCCTCCAGAGCTGAGGTAGGTTTTCCATCCCACTTTCTCATGTCTACTCTGTGATCCCACAGGTAAAACCATAAGGTGGCCCATGGTGTGTACCTCCTATATCTTCTCTTTTGAGCAGTAGGATGCCTTTTGTTAATAGCTGAGACAGGTTGGTACACGTGGGGAGCTGGATAGATCGGATAGATCATCTCTCAATTGTTTGAACTCCTGGGACTGTTTTTCTGTATCTGAAATGATGGAAGGGGTGAGATTGTCTTCAAACTCTCAGAGTTGACAAATCATTTTATCCACTGTTGGTGGTGCTACATCATGTCAGATTATTGCTACCAGTGAGTGGGCATATGATGATGGTGCACTCTGTGTAAATTTCTGCTTCATGGGTCATGTACATTCGACTTCATCTGGATCTGCAGGTGCATTCGCAGCATCCAGCCTGCAATCTGTACAATGGCTGATTCCCTCAGAGACTGGATGCCTTTCTCTGTCATAGTCCAGTTGCCCGAACTATGCATAACATCGTCCTTGTATGGAAGCCTTTCTTTCATAGCTGCCAAGAGCCGCCTCCAAAGGCTGAGGGACCATTTCTCTTTTGCAATTCCTTTGTCAATTCCTCATTCCCTAGCAAGTGATCCCAGCTGCTTGGCTTCTCTACCTTCTAGTTCATGACTGTCGGCCCCATTGTCCCAGCATCAGAGCAACCAGGTGATGATGTGCTCCTCTGGTTGACAGGAAAATCTTTTTGCATATTCTACAGCTTGGTTGAGGTCTGGGGTCGAGAAGCCACCTCTTCTTCCTCTTCACATAATAATAACTGATTCACATAATAATAACTCCTGATCAGATGCTGTCCTGTGTAGTAAGTGCATTGCTTCTTCATCTCTCTTCACTGTATGGGTTACTTCTTGTGCCTCTTGTCTGCTTTTCCCCTTGCATACAGGAGCAACCGATACTGGCACAAATTGGTCCTTTGGTTTAGGTGCAGTAACTATCACCATGGTTGGAATGTCTGCAGTGTTGGGGTTTGAGTAGCTGCTGTACTTGTCGCTGGAGTTGGTGTCGTTACTGTGTCTGAAGCTGGAGTAGCTGTGTTGTCTGTTGTAGTCAGAGTTAGCTGCTGTACTTGTCACTAGGTTTGGTGTATCTGCTGTATTTGGAGTTGGAGTAGCTGCACTGTTTGTTGCTTTGCCATCAGATCCAGAGACATTTTGTTCAGTTTGAAGGTGCTGGGTAGTGTTGAACAGGGCTGTCTGTAAGCACAGACCAAGCCCCAGCATGTTGCCATGATTTGTCCCTCTCTGGTATGCCCAGAATAACAACACGCCTCATTTAAGTGTTTTACTAATTCTTCTGGATTTTGTACTTGTTCAGTGGTGGAGTTCCAAAGCACTGGAGGGGCCCACTGACCTAGATACTTGCCCATACTATCCCACACACCATGCCACTCATGACTGTCCAGGCCCAGGAAAAATCTCTTGGTCCTCCTGTATCATCATCTAACCCTAGACAAGACCCAAACCCGACTCTGCTTTACTTTTGAGATCAGATGAAATGGTCATAGGTAAAACACACTCTGTATGTGTGCCAACATGGTGATCGCCGTTACAATCAGCAGGCAGATCTGAAGGGTACCCAAAGGCCATTCAAAACCTTTGGAACTCTCAAGTGATGCTGTAAACGGTCTGGTGGTTGTGCTGGGGGTGTAAGGGAATGTCTCCTTCATAGGTTGACCACCTGAGGAGGAAAAAAAAGGTGTGTAATTGCTAAACACTTCCATTATATACCTCCCAAATTATAGAGGTGAGGACCACACAGGGAATGCAAGCCAGATCATTTCATGATCAATGAGTCTATTGTATTACAAGTCATTACTATAAAGTACAGCAAAACAAGAACCTTAGCCCAAGCTCCCCAGCCAATAAACACTAAACCAGAAAATACTGGCTCTAAGTAAGGTACAACATGCTTAAACTCTTAGATCAAGAGCACCAACTTTGAGAACCAGTAGATCAGCATTGTGACGAGTGACTATTAATCTGAAACAATAAATGCTTACCACAAATGTGATTAGAAATATTCTGGTCAGATCTGTTATCTCAACCCCTTGTACCCCACATTGGGTGCTACAAAAAGAACTGTAGTGAGCCCAGCCAGTAACTCAGAACCACGCAGCTGCTCGCTAACTCCCCTGCTTCCTCCCTCCACTCTCAGAGGGATAGGGAGAATCAACAGAATGTAACTCCCACGGGATGAGGTAAGAACAGCCCAGTAACTGAGGTATAACACAAATCACTGCTGCTACCACCAATAATAATAATAAGGGAAATAACAAGGAGAGCTCCAACTGATACCCAGCCTGACCTGAGCAGCGATATCACCCTTCCAGGTAACTGCCCTCAGTTTATATACTGGGCATGACGTGCTGTGGTATGGAATACCCCTTTGGCTAGTTTGGGTCAGGTGTCCTGTCTCTGCTTCCTCCCAGTTTCCCCTCCTCCCTGGCAGAGCATGAGACTCAGAAAGTCCTTGGTCAGAGTAATCATTACTTGGCAACAGCTAAAACCATTGGTGTTATCAGTGTTGTTCCCACACTGAGAGTCAAAACCACAGCACTGCACCAGCTACTAAGAAGGAGAAAAATTGCTGCTACTGCTGAATCCAGGACCAAAAGATGAAGAAAAAAAATAATGAGATGATGGCATGCTACCAGTCAAGCTTCCAGGTGGTCTCGCTATGAATATACAAACACCTAATTAAAAGCTGGTGGAATTGTTGTTCTGATAGTTTCCTCTTGAAATTTAGAATTTACATGTTTGATTACTACCTTCTTTGCAAACTTTGACATACTTGAATACATTTTGATTTGATATAATGAAGTTAATAAGGATACCAGGACAAAAATGTTATTAAGACATGTGAGCAGTGGAAAGGAGGCTGTTTTGAAAAAAAAGATTATGTGCTTGACCAATCTTTCTCCACTTTTCTAACTCCCATTCTACTTGGGCCTTAACTGTAGAGACTTGTGACCTGCCTGTGTCTGTATTTTAGAATGAAAATATTTTAGGATAAAAAAGATAGTTATATAATTATTTCTTATAATGAGATGTTTCTTAGTCCAGTGTGAAAGCTGTTGGACTGGGAGGCTTGAAACTAAGCCTGAAGGCACACCTTGAACACTAGTGCTAGGCAGATCTGTTCACTGTTTTATATTTTACCCATCTGCAAAACAGTATTGACATTATTTGTAAAACACTTTTATGTTCTACAGGTAAAAATGTTCTCTGAGAACAAGATAACATTCATGGTCTTGGTAGCATCTGTTCCGTGTTATGTTTGTATTGTATTTGACACAGCATTGTAACAGTATGCTTTGTGCTGTTCTGCTAGCCCTTTTTCCAGTCATTGTGGCATTTCCCTTCTGAAAATCCCCTATAATGCTCTTAAGACTGGGTTATATCAACAGCAGCCAGCAAAACCACCTTCACAAATGCATGGTAAATCAGTAGTAAAATAACATATATCAGTAGCCATTAACCTCTCCTTTCCCCTCATTCCTAGAATAACTACTAGGATTTCTTTTTATATCTTGTGTATTTAATTAAGTTTTCATGAATGAGGAGCCATCCTTTCCTCCCCATCCCCTCCCAGTAAACGTATGATTTAGGATAAATAGCATGTCCAGTATCTCGTAGCTAGCATTGCAAGGAGAAAGCAGAACCTCATGGGAGGTAAAAAAGCAAGCTCTTTTCCTTGTGAACTCACCATTCCTTTTTTCTAAGAGGAAACCCAGGTATTTTATGTATTATCAGAGTTGGTTACAGATTCAGTTTTAGTAGATTAATTCCAAAGAATTAAAGCTAATTAAAGATTTACACGCATTAGTGGTCCTTTACATTTAGCTGTGCATTGTGTTTTACTGAGTAAAACATAACCCCTTTCTCAAAAGATATCTACAGGTATCTTTTGAGCTCTACTAGATATCTATGTACTACTTTATTCACTCTGACACATGGCAAAGGGAGCCAGATTAATTTCATTTTCTGGTTGTGCATAGGCCTATTTAAACTGCAGTTTCACTGAAAGATCAAGTGGCCTGCATTAGTTAAGCCACTGTAACATGACTGTGCTATGGACAGTTCTGGATTCAATACCATAGATAGAACTTTTGACAAGAGGACAAAAATAGCTTCGGAATATTTTTCATGTGTGGTCATCAGTATCTGCCAGGTTCTTTCCTCTGAGAATAATTTGAATGGAGGAGCTGTTTGGATGCGAGTAAAGAAGATACTCAGATCTTAGCCATTGCAAAATAGGTTTTGCCCTAAGAATCTGTCTTCTATTTTACAAAGTGTTTTGATGATATTTACAATCAAGTTATGAAAGATACTGATCAAAATATTTTTAGCCTCAAGCATTTACAAAATAATTTGTCATGCTCCCAGATTATTTAAATACCATAGGTTTTAAAAAACTAAGGGCAGTGAAGTGATGCTTTCAAGATTTTCTTTATTTATCTGGAGAAACCGACTGACTGTGCTCAGTTTATAAGCTTATTATGCTGTGTTTATCTTTATTTTATATTTAAAAATCTAACTTTTTAGTGCTAGGAATTTAGATAAAACTGCAAAATGCAACAAAAGAAGTAGAAGAAGAATTATTATATCTGAACACCAACAGTAGCACAGTAGGAGTTAATGAAAGGCCTTGTTACCTTCCCAGCTGTGGCTAAGCTGCTAGTAAGAAATTGGCTGGCATGAAATATTGCAGGTGAAATTTGAAAAGGGCAGTAGATGGAAAGGATGCCTAGGAGAGGGTTACAGAAACTACAAAAAGAATAATACTACAAGGAAGATTGCTACTTGAAAAGCAAGAAGGAGACTGAGGCTGATAGGGAAGAAATGCTTGCTTTACATTAGTGCAAGAAGAAATGTAAAATAATCAGGATTTATTTAGGCTTAGACTGAAGAAGGCACAAAGCTAGACCTGTTGCTCACAGTTTTCATGAGCCTCCAGATTGTACAGAGAGATGGGATTAATGATTATGAAAGCACTACTGTGATGACAACAGGAAGGTGTCAAAGGTGTCAGTGAAGCCTTGCAAAGGCATATTGTCAGGAGATTCTCAGAAGCCTTCTTTGGCCTTATGGATTCAGCTGAGAGCATTATATAAGGCTGAAAGGCTCATGAATAAGCAGGCGAGGGGAAAGACTGTGGTTACTCTTTTCTAGTTTATGTAAAAATTATTGTGGCACTCTTGCTTTGCTTCATCCTGTATTAAAAGACTTTAAATTGTGTGTTGACTGGTTCATGTCATATAGGTTTGAAACCTACAGAGCTGAGGTTAAAAATAAACACCTCAGTACAACAATAGGTTTGATTCTAGATAGAAAAATTAATTCACTCTTTCTTACTGTAACTCCAGTTTCAATCTCTTTTCCTTCCATCTAGGCCATGTGTTTATACGATGGGATCGCCAATAAACAACAGAGCTCTTTTCCCATGCCAAGAGCCACCTGTTGCCTTGTCAACGTGGCAAGCCTCAGTTCGAACAGCTGCAGACTTTGTTGTGTTAATGAGTGGTGAAAATTCAGCAGAGCCAGTCCAGCTTCAAGAAGGTGAGATATACTTTCCATAGCAAATTATTTTCAATAATTTTATAATTATAAATATAGCTTACTATATATGTAATATTTGAAATAATGAAGTTCCTAACCTGAAAAGTACTTACTTGTCTGATTACATATCTGTAATCTCCATGTCATTCTATGGAAAGTTACCTGTCCAAGGCCTCAGGGTAGCAATAAGAATTCAAGGCATTTACATTTCACGGTGTTACTTCTACTTACTTTTTTCTGTGGTTTTATTCCTTTACTTTTTCCAAACCTAAACTTCACTTGTCATAAACTTGCTTTGATTTAATCACTCTACAGTTGAACGTTTCATAGATGAGGTACTTCATGGGCTCTTGGCAACTTCAGGCCTTGGTAAATCATTAACTTCCAGTTTTAGTTCTTCAGTCAAAGTGTAGATCAGCATGCCAGTGATTAGAAGCGGTCATTTTGTCATGTCTGTTTCCTGAAATATATGGAGTAGATGAAGAATATCAGGTCAGTCCCCTGCAAATCTGGTCTTTGGGGTTTTTTGGCATTGGTAGATAATACATTGTGCAGCAGTAAGCAAATGAATATTTTTCTTTGGTGCTGTTTATTCTCTAAACCTCTATGTTCATAAAGAAGGAAGTTTATAAGGCAGTTCTACAGATAATACAAAATATATTGTGCTCCCATAGTTTTGAGATGATCTGTCAAACTGGGTCAGTATTTGCTAGTATAAATAGTTCTGATGAAAGGTAACATGTAGAAAACAGAATGAGGTGTTTATGGGGAAAAAAAACCCTCTTATATTCCCCTGCAAATTTATTCTTTAGGGGAAAAAAATAATGAAAGTCTCCTTGGTTTGAGAACCATCAGTTAATCCATTTGCATGGAATTTTCTGATTATTTTTGGCCATATGTGAAGTGTGTTTCTAGCCTTGTCTCTGCCATTGAAATATGGAAAGCTTCCATGATGAGTACTCAGCTCACTTAGATAATACTACTTTCCTGTCTCACATCAAGAAAGCAAGACTTCAGATCAGAAAAGCTCTGCCATCGTTTGATTAATTTAATCCACACTTACACCTTTCTAAAGATTTGTTTCTTGTCTGTCCCTCAGTGGTGGCCACGTGGTATGAAATATTAAGAGCAAGAAGGATGCTTATGTGAATTTCTAGAAATAGAAACCTTGGAAAAACTTTAGGCAATAAAAATTGCCATAGGTCAGTTAAAGCTGATACTTTCTTAGACCAACTAGCTATTTGAACATACTGTATTGCAAAATAATTGTTTCCTTATTAACATTATTTTGTCATTCTAGTTTAAAATGCCTATTAAAAATTTGTACTTGAATAAAGAAAAAAAAGATAACTAGTTGTGGGAAAAAACATTTTAAAAATGCTGTTGGTGGCATGATCCGAGTACCCTATCATTAACGATAGCACTGGGGCTTAGTTACATAAAGTCAGCCTTTTCACCCATAGAGAGCAGAAGGGACTTTTATTTAAATCCTTGTAGTTGTTGCAGTGGATTAGTTTATGTTGGTAATTCTTGTGTCAGCTTAAAACTTTGTTTTGTTTAGGCTGATTTTTTGTGTTCGATGTTTTTTTGTTTTGAGTTTTTTTAATTTTCCAAGGTCTAACCTGGTATATTTACTTTCCTGTGTAATGTGAAAGCAGGAAATACTGTAAGAAGTCTTTAATGGAACGACTAGTAGGGAGGAAATGACTCATTTTAGCTTCACTGTGCTAGTGAAGTGCTGAGTGGAAAGTGTGAACTGGGAAGAACCAAATGAAGCTTTGAAGCTGGCTCCTCTAGGAGCCATGTGACAATGTCAGTTTTGTGCTGAACTTAACTGAAGAGAAGCAGCAGGAGCACCCAGTGCATTTCTGTCCTTCTACCTTTCCTCATGATGGAATTCCCAAGAGTGTGGAAGATTCTTCTTATGGACTATGTGGGGCATACACAATTACTTAGGTTACTTTTGATGTTATGATGGGTTTCTTTAAAGGTAGTAGGCATTTTGCTCCAACAGCTCTCAAAGACTTAATCATAAATCAGGCCTTCATTATCTTGGTGCTTACATGCAGTTGGAAATGACAAATCAGTGTTGAGAGTTGTTTGGAATTGTAAAAATTTGCAAAACAGATATAGAGGAAAGAAGGGGAAAGAATAATATTGTGAGAAATATTATAAGAACCAAACACAACATTCAAGTGCTAATCTGAAGCATTGGGTAAATTCTTAATGAATTTACAAGTACAAATTCATTAATTTAATTAAGAAGATCTAAAGAGTTAAAAAGCTGAAAGTGATCTGTAATGTTAAATAACCTGTCTCATATAGATTGTGTTGTTAGGCAGTTATGCAGGGCATATGAAATCTGTCCAGCTTAAAACTCTGTCTCTATATTTGTAAAACATACCTAAAAGTCTTTCAGGGTGGCTTCAATTAAAATAACTTTTCTTTGACAGATTACTTATATACAATATGCTATTGCTGTACTGCATGAAATCCTACATAACAGGCAGAACACAAAAAGATTTTTAAAATGCAGTTGCTATTTTGGCAAGCAGTTGTGGATGAATTTGTTCTGAATAGAATTACAAGTTATCTGAATATTTTTTCCTTTAAACATAGTAACAAATGTGCAGACAGACAATAAAGGAACATCAAGCAAGGATGATACCTTCATTCTTTTAAACAGAGCTCTGCATTCTGGTTCACAGACCTACATCTCTAGATGCACAGATGCTGTAATCCAGACTATTAGATAGCCTAGTAACATGCACGAACTCCTCATTTGCCACTTGTATTTGCAGATTTTGGTAACAGTGTATTTTCTTCTGTACCTTCGGTTTCTGCATTCTGCCTCTTACTAAACTGTGGCTCATCCTGTTATTTGAAATAAAGTGAGGCCACATTTGTTTGAGAATACTGATACTTCACTTATTCAAGTACATATTGTAACTATTCAAGTATGACTTAAAAGTGCATGAAAATACCAAGCATTCTTTATGGAGCACTTAGAGAAAATAAAAGAATTGCTAGAAAAATGCAATTGACAATGCCTTTTGGGAGAAAGTTTTATAGGGATCACTCTGTGTGTGTAGTGTGAACCATTCAACCAATAGATTTATTTTTCAGCACTTGGCAGTTTTACTTTCCTTCAGCATATTGCTGTAACACATAGAAGATGCAAACATATTTGGTCACACGTACCTTTATATTTGTTTTAATTCACGTTCAAGAAGTAAATATCCAATCATGATGTGTGAAATTGTCTGGCTTTCTCTTTGTGTGGTTACATTATGTACCATGAGTTTGTTTTGCCATCTCTGATACCAATGAGAAGGTGTATTCTATTATTGTGAGGAAATATAGTGGTGGAGAAGCTAGCAGCAGCAGTAGTTGCTTTTCTGTGTTTGCTCTCTTGCTTTTCACAAGGCAAAACAAGAGTCCAGTGCTTGTGTTGATTGATCTCCAGCTTGTATCAGGAGCTACAGCATAGAATCATAGAATCATAGAATCATAGAACAGTTAGGGTTGGAAGGGACTTTAAGATCATCTAGTTCCAACCTCCCTGCCATAAGCAGGGACACCTCACACTAAACCATGTCACCCAAGGCTTCATCCAACCTGGCCTTGAACACTGCTAGGGATGGAGCATTCACAACCTCCTTGGGCAACCCATTCCAGTGCCTCACCACCCTAACAGGAAAGAATTTCTTCCTTATATCCAATCTAAACCTCTCCTGGCATAACTTTTTATTTAGCTGCAGTTTTATGCATTAGCACTAGCTCTTTGTGTATCAACTGCTGTGTGGGATATCTCTCTTTTTCCCTAGAGGTAGCTGAGTTTTGTGCATTTTTTTTTTAGTAAATCATGGACATTGTATGTATTTTTTGCTGGTTATTTTTGTGTTAGTGCAAACTGTTTGAGAGAAAATATAGTATAAGTAAGAATACTCTAATGTTCTTGCATTTGGCATTAGCAGATACTGACTGGTACATGTTTCTTCAGTTATAATGGACTCTACAGGACTCAGAACAATTTTAATGCTTTTGAAGATAGCTAAGTAAATTAAAAACTCTAGGAAGTAATTACATCATTCATCATTATTATTTCAAGTAGAAGAAATAAATGGCCTTTAAATTGTTCTTTTGCACAAATATAAATAGATTATTATTTCCTACCCTTGTTAAATGTAGTTCTAATTTTTGCATGGAAAGTTTTCCACTTACAGCTCATAGAGTAGGTGATTGTTGTTGCATAGTTTGTGCAGTTATGACATGATAGAATTGCTTTGCAGAACTGAAAAAAAATTCAAAAAATATTTCAAAACTACATGTAGAGAAAATATTTCAAAATATTATAATTGCCCAAAATAAGTATTTGTAGGAATCAAGTTGCTTTTAAATTGTCTGGTTGTAGCAAGAGGGTATTAGCATTACAAATAAGAGGACCAGTGCACTTTTCCTCTGTATATTTTATGGGCAAGCCCCAGCTTAGTCTCTTGTTCTTCCTAACATTTCCTTGCTTAGGCTGAAAATGTTTTTGTGGTACAAAACACTGGTTTTGGTAAAGCTAAGTCATCTTCCCGTTTCAGCTGCACTGTTTTCTCTTACCCTGGAGGTGGTGCTGTCTCCAAAGCTGCCCTTTGGACGCAGCCAGGGAAACGGAAGAGTAGCATAGAGCTTGCAATCCCAGTCTATACCCTGGGATAGATCTGAGGTTATAGATAAAAGGGAAACAGAACAAATCCCCTTGGCCTGAAGAAAGTTAAAGGAAGGGAAATTACGGAGAAAAGGGCAGGATGGAAGAGGAAGACAGTCTTACCAGTAGTGAAGGGAAAAGACAGAAGATAAATGAAGTTTAGACTCTTGAAACAGTAATACATGGTGTTTGCTGTAGAGAACTGTTGCCAACATAAAGACTATTTCAGTCGCTGATCAGTGAATGGCACTATAGAGAGAACTCAGTTGTCATGCCTGAGCATGTGATTTCAGCTGTTAAGGGCAAAACAGCTATGGTATAACTATATAGTTACCCTTCACAGTTCGAGAGCATGAACACAGAAGATAGATTGAGCCACAGTTAGGTGTGTAAAGACAGTATAAATCTTAGATTTTGTTCTGGGAGTATCCAGAGTTCACATGCTCTCTATAATGTCTGCAAAATACAAGGGGCATGGAAACAAGACAAGGATCTGTATGTTAGTTGCTTTGCTTTTCTTTAGGAAACCCAAATTTTGAGAAAACTGAAAACACATACCAAGAAAAGCTGACTGACTTTGGTACCTTCACCCTTTAGCAGGGTTTGCTGCAGCTCCAGATAGCATATATTCATTGCTAATACATGTAAATTTGTGACTACAGTACAAGCCGTTCTTTTCTCTGGACTGTTAAACTGATTCCCCATTCATTTTGACATTCTGTTCTATCTACCTATGTTTTATAAGAAACCTATATGGTCTTGCTTGCTCTAGCCTGTCTTGCTGAACTTGTTTCTCACCATAACCCTCTCTGTTCCCTCTGTTTGCACACTACAGGTCCACAGACACACTTTCCCTCTAGCGAATCTCCTCACTGTTGTGACAGCTTTCTCCTTTACATCTGCCATCTAGAGCAGTTTTCTCTGTCTGCCTTTTGATATTCATGCTTGTTTCAGAACTCAATTGAAAACACATTAGTTTTTCCATTACTGTTCCTCAGATTTTTACTCCTCTTCAGCTGTTAACTTAACTCTCAAGGTTTTACAATTAGCATAACTGTGTAAAACATTCTGTAATGCTTTGTATGTAACAGATTCCACATAATGTGCAGTACTGTAGCCTATCTGGGGCCTGCTTGTGTACAAATATAAGTTAATGGGAAAGCTGGTATTAGTGACAGTGTGTCAATGAAACTCTCAACATCAGGAGTCTGGTATTTCAAAATAATAAATTGTTGCTGTCCTGAGTGACTTCTTTCTCTCCAGGTGTCATTTACTTGCCTTAGCTCATTTGTAGCTCTGGTAAGTTCATTGAAGAAAACAAAACAAATAAGACGAGGTGGAATTTGGAAAGTAGTTATTATCTACCTTGTTCCTAATGTGTTTTGAGCTAGTAAGTTCCTTGTGCTCACATACTGACAGGAGGTTAGGAAAATAACAGGAGTAATGTATGTTCACCTGATGGACAATACAGACAAAAGGTTTTTAAAGGTAGTGGTGAATGTTGCCAAAAGTAGAATGGAGCAAAAGAGTATAAGTGGTTGCTAGTGCATGTAAGAGGCAGAGGCTTTATCTTCATCTCAGAAGACTTCACAAACACTATTGTTTTGTCATACTAAATAGTAGGTGGAAAATTTGTTGAGGCTTTGTTTTTGCTTGTCCTTCCTTTGTACAGCTTGATCTTCTGTGGGCATTAAGGTAGGAAACCCACAGATGCTTTGCTGCAGTTGTTTATTTCCTTTCCTCTATGCCTTGTGGCCTCCACTCTATTGTTGGTTTGTTTTGGTTCCCCCCCCCCCCTTTTTTTTTC
>NDXB01008890.1:14149-41664 GCA_002631895.1 Agapornis roseicollis
TTGGTTTGTTTTGGTTTCCCCCCCCCCCTTTTTTTTTCCTTTTGATAGTCTTTCATAGTTGTGGTCATAATACTACTGCAAAAGAACAAGCACATATTCTCTTAAAATAACCAAAGTTTGTATGTGTCCACAGTTGCCACAGCTACAGTTATTTGCACATGATTCAGCAGGTTGTAACTTCCTGCTAGGCTCTTTCCGAGAGTGATTAAGCTATTAGAATGGTGTAGTAACTGTATTTGTGACCATAAATAAGTACTTGAATGTAATTCTGAAGCTATATTCTTTTCAATAGGCAAATGGATAAACCAAAGCAACATTAAGATTAATGAAAAGTATGCTGTCCAGCATAAACGTCTCCAGTTTATCCAAATGTGTTCATAGGTACAGTCATCCTATACTTTACTACTTGTCTTCCAGCACTGTATTCCCATAGTGATAAGACTTGCTATCTTTTTACCTTCTAATACACTCTGTAAACATGTTTTAGCAGCTCCTGGATTATCATGACCAAATCACTGATTTAGGCAATATCCCATCTGTTTCTAAGCTTTGATTTCTCACTGCGTCATTGGCACATCATGTGTCTCAGATTTCCAGGTTGAATTTACAAGCACTGGTGTTGTTTGTTAGAACTTGCCTATCAGCTTGATATTGTCCAGAACACAAAGAAAAGATTTTATATGTGAGATAATACAGTCAGGACAAAACCATAAGGTTGTTGATCCAGGGTTGAAAGACTTAAAGTTTAGTTTTGTTCTGTAAGTGGATCTGAAGTTGCTATTAGGTTTCATATCTGATTGAATTCTTACACAGTGACAATATGATCCTGTTAAACTGCATTACTAACATCCACTTATGGATGATTTCTTTATAGATAAAAACATCAGCAGGTTGAAGAAAGTTGCATGTGTAAATGAAAAGTGCTGAATCCATGGTGGTTACACATGACTGCTTTTATGTGTCAATAAAATTATTTTTCTTTCTTCAACAAAAATATGAGGAAGTAAGGTGGGAGGTTTGGCCCAAAATCTAAGGTACATAAAAATAATTAGTTCTGAGCGTGTGCTGTTACTGATGAGTCTGTACAAATGTTCTCTTTATTTACAGGTATCATGAGCTGGTACTACTATGTGACTATGCCAATGCCAGCATCCACCTTCACTATTGCTGTGGGGTGCTGGCAGGAAGTTAAACAGCAGGGCTTCACAGCTGCTATCCAGACAAACACTAAGTTTTCCTTGCCATCTTCACATGCTGATTTCAGGTTAGTGTTCAGAATACTGTTGAAAAATGAGGTACATGGGTAGCATTTTCATTTACTCTCTGGAATGTGAAAATGAGTCAGTACAGTAATCAAAACAGAACTTGTTTAATCTGAACTGAAAAATCTTGACAGGAAAATAATTCCAAAGGCATTATTTCATGGGCAAGGGTGTGGTTCTGTATATCTGAAAACAAGCTGGTTAGTGAGCAACAGGGTTAAAAAATCCCAGTATCCTCTGGATTTGTGTTCTGCATCCTGTATCTCTTAATGTCCTGCTGAAGCAATAACACATCCTCCCTTGTTTCTTACAGTGCCTGGCTGTAAGGTCTGCCATGTTACCAGACTCAGGCTGTTTGGATACCCAACACCCCTCACAATATTGCCTACTCATTCACATTTTCATTCCTGTCCAGTCCCATCCCAGAGCTAGAGCTGGCCTCTGAAGTTGCTTTCCTGGGGTGATGTGACTGGGTACATGAGAGATGTGTTGCAATGGCCCCATTAAACAAAGTTGGGCCAATGATTCTTCTCAGTGAAAAAATATCCTGTCTGATGTATGCAGTGGTTACTCAGCTGTCTTTTGGATACATCTATTCCTCCTTCTAATGTAGTCAAAACTGCTCATTAAGTTTAAATTATTACAGAGTAATGGATGAACAGAACAATACTATATAGGTCTGCAAGTGACATTTGAAGCTAAAAATTCTCTGGAGAAGTAACATTTGTTTGCATGTGTATTCATAGTTAGCAGAAGTCTCAGACATGGCACTTGATTTACTCACATACTACTCTCAACTTCTGAAATTCATAATGTTATAGAATCACAGAATCCCAACAGCCCAGGTTGGAAGACACTTTGAAAGACCATCTGGTTCAGTGTTTAATGGGAAGGGGAGCTTAGATGGGGTTATCTAGCACTCATTTCCCCTTGTCTTCTCCATGTAGCTCCTTGTGAAGGGAGACTCTCTGTGCCCTTTGTAGATGCACTTAAAAAAGTACCGGAATACTGCAGCCAAGCCTTCTCTCCCCTGCTCCTATCCTCAGAAATAGACTAGCTCCTCCTGCCTTTCCTCACAAGGCAGGTTCTTCAGCCCTTTTTTAATTTTTGTGGCCCTCCTTTGGACCTTATGCTGCCTGTGTCTTTCTCGAAATGTGCAGATCAGAACTGGACGCAGTACTCCAGATGCAGCCTGACGAGCACGGAACAGAGTTCGGTGATCGTGTCTCTGTCTCTGCTAGTAATGCCCCTGTGGTTGCAGTTTGTTTTTTATAAAATTAGGCCTCAGTCATTTATAACACAGCCAAGGATCTGATTTGCCTTCATTTCTGCAGACTCATGTTCAGCTTGCTGTCCACCAGGAACCCTGGGTCCCTTTCAGGAAGGCAGCTCCCCAGAAACTCAGGTCCTTGCCTGTGCTGGGCTCTTTGGTTGTGTCATCCCAGGTGCAGGGCTTTGCACATGTCACTGTTGAGCTTCACACCATTCTTGCTTTACACCAATCTTCCAGCCTGTCCAGGTCTCTCTGTAAGATGCTCTCCCTTCTGACATGTTCACCTCACCATCCAGTTTGGTGTCATCAGCCAGTCTGGAGAGGGTGTTTTCAATCCCATCAACCAGGACGTTTGTGAAGATACTGAACAGTGTGGGGCCAGCATTGATGCCTGGGGGACTTGTGACAGGCTGCCAGCCTGAGCATAAACCACTGATTATTGTGTTCTTGAGTGCAGCCTGTGAGTCAAGTTACCACACATCTTACAAACCATACATCCAGTCTGTATCTCATCAGTTTGTCCAGAAGGCTGTGGGAAACTATGATGAATGTTTTGCTGAAGTCCAGGCAAACAATATCCACTGCTCTTCCCATGTCAACAGAAAAGGTTATTTTGTTGTAGAAAGGGATCAGCTTAATCAGGCCATAAGTATTTTTTCTGTTATGCACTTAGAAACTTAACCAAAACAATACTTCACTTATAAATTGACGGTTTGGGCTTATGCTGTGTTAATATAAAAACAGTAGAGATCTTTACCATTTGATAAAGCTAGAAAGAATTTGGAACTTGAGGACCTAATAGGGATTTCTTATTGGAATTTTAAGTTAAAGTATTTTGATGACTTGCAGCATGGCTAGTTTTGTAAACTGAAAACTGTGATAAATCTTGAGAATGAGAATTCTTATATTTTACCTAAGACCAGTAAGACATGCCAATTCAAGCTCTAAAATTGTTTATAGGTTTGATAAGCTTCGAGTAGGTTTTTATGAGGGAGGAGAGTTTCCTCTACTGTAATATGTTTTTAATATGATTGCCTCTACAGAAAGATGCTATAGATGTTCACTATATATTCCTCTCTAATGTACAGCACGTTCAGTAATAGAAATTTTTATTGATTTGGTGCAAAATATTCAGAGCACTGAAAAAATAAATGAAAGTTTCAAATTTTTTGTAAAACTTTATAAAAAGGTGAAATATTTTTGTAGCTTTTTGTAGCAAAAGTTAGTGCAAGATTTAATCAGTGTGGCGATCATTGTTATGTGTCGGTCTGTGTGATGGCTAGTGAATGAGTTAATTGGCACGGGCAGTATGATGTGTATGCAGCAGTTGGGTTAGTGACAGTAGAAGAAACAGAACTAACTTGTTTCAGCAAAAAGAAAAAGAATCAAAAATACTCTGAAAGTATGGTGTCTTTTTTGCACAGACAAAGAAAAAAAAAGGAGAGCCTAAGTCTACAAAGTTGCTGTGCAGTTAATTAGGACATAAAAATCTCTATTCTTAAAAATCTGCCCTTACACTTATTTCCAGTTAGTTTTTTGTTTGGGAGTTAGTACAACAGACACTTGTTACTTATTTTAGTCATTTAGGCTAGGTAAGCAACCCAACATTATGCACAGTAGCACACATTTCTAGAAAGGATATTAAATGGACAGCCAAGCAAATGTTAAGGTAGTGTATCAGATAAGATAATGGAGATAAACTCTTCAGGAGTGGGAAAAGGAAAGATTTCTGGAAGATGTTGAAATGTCTAATGTAATTTATGTCCAAATGCCAGTGAGTTTGACATACGGAGGCTGTATCAAAGAAAATGGTAAATGGAACTAGAGTGTTGAATAGCTTTCCTATCTCCTTGTGGTCATTAAGAACTTGGCATCTTTTGCTAGTGATAGGGTGCTAGCCTTCATGTTCTTGCGTAACGTCAACTCTGATAATGAAATACAAAGTGACATTGTTTTAGAGCAGAAATATACTGGGCTACACAACGCTTGGAAAAAAATTGTACAATGATGGATGTGCGTTTTTTGCATATATAGTCAATGAAATAGCGTGGAGTCCACTTCTTTCACAGAAGGAGTTACATAAGGGGTGAAAAATGTTGGCACCTAAGCAAAATGTAGGCCTTTTCTACGTGTTACTGTTTTGTTTTGTATGTCAGCACTCACCTGGAGCATGATCAACCAAATATAAATGCTTTGGGTGGTGCTGGTGCAATAACAATAAATGCTTTGCCCGTTCAGACATAGAGCCAGCTTCCTTAACTTAAAATCTCAAACTAAAGAGAGAAGTCAGGCTAGCAGGTGAAAACATGAAACTGATTTCTGCTTAGATATGAGTCTGTTCGGGCAGATAAATGATTGTGAAGGTATATGACTCAGTATTTGGGAAGGATTTGATTTACCCCTCCTTTCTTCCAGCTACAGCTCTGAATGTACTGTAAAAGTAATGCAAATTAAGCTTGATCCTAAGAAAAAAAAACCAAGCATGTAAACATTTTCAAATGTCTATGGTGATAACCCTGAATTGGTATCTACTCTTGGTTTTTACTTGAAAACAAAGAAACAAAAACCCAGTAAAAGTTCCTGGAAAATTTTAATAAGAACAGAAAAAGCCCCCTGTGAATTTCGTTCTAATTACACTTACTATTTCAGTAATATATAAAGTTTTATTTTTGTAGTCAAGTTTGAATATGAATTCTCTGAATAAATATTTTTGTATAATTAGTTTTCTTTATGTACCTTTTGAGCACTTATTCTTTTGATGCATTTCTATTATAAAAACAAGGTTTGATTAGTCTTTTTAAATGTAACTATATCAGTTCTACTCAGACATGTAGTGATGAGTGTTTTCACAGTGCTGCACATGTGTCAACAGTGTGAGAATACAAATAAGTTGGGTTTATGTGAACTAACTGTCATTCTGATGTTTAGAGAATATCTTTCTCAGTTTACACAGTTGTGCCCATTTCTGGTATCACATTAAACTGTTATTTCTTCTTTTTTTTTTTCTTTTTTTCTTTTTTTTTCTTTGCTATTGGCAGATGGCATGAAGAAATCTGTGGTCATATGGAATATCCCTGCCGTTTCCAGGATCCTGCTGCCAAGTTGCAGGCAGTCATTCCTTACAGAGTCTTTACTCCCCATTGCCTTATGGAATTCTGTGAAGAACATTTGCTTCAGCTAATTCCTCAGTGCCTCTCAGCTGCTTACACCACACTGGGTACCCACCCCTTTTCCAGGCTTGATGTTTTGATAGTTCCTTCCAACTTTTCCAGCCTGGGAATGGCTAGGTAAAGAAACTTCTTAATATATGATCTTCTGCATTTTATTAGACTCCTTTTTATTAGCTAGTTAACAGTGTCAAATTGCTATCAATATAAAATTGCTGTGCTCTTTTTCTTAACTGAAACTTAAGACTCTAGTTCTGTCTTCATGTGGGTAGGTTTGTTTGCATCCTTTGTACTACAATCTTTGATTTTAGTTTTAATAAGGCTTAGGGAAGGAAAATATAATCTTATTAGACATGTGGGTCTCAATTTCCTCATTTGCCAAACTGAGCATTTTTTATTTGTTCTGTTGATTTAAATACTCGATGCTGCTATCACTTTGTCATGTTTTCTTTTGGCATTTATTTTGCCATTATGTCTTGACAGAGCAAAAGCATGTTAAAATCCAGATTTAGAGTTTATTCATAAGCCTTTGTGATCTATGAGTTTCTAGTCAAGCAGTGGTCTTTGGAAGCTGAGTAAGGCAAACTCTAAGGATTATAGGATCAAGTTTTCATGAAATTATTGAGAATAAAAAGCTTAATGGAATATTTTTGGTTTTACAGTATAATTTCCATTTGTGCAACAGCAATAGAATTTTAGCTCTATTATTTGTAAGACAATGTGTAGCAATTGCAATTCGCCATTTGCTTTTCTTTTTTTTTTTTGTAAATATTTTTTAAATTGGTAATAAGATAGCATTTGTTAATAGCAGAGAATGAAACTTTGTACTCACTCTTTGCCCAGTGCCAACAGTAGAGTGGATTCATCTAGGCAGATGGACACAATATCCCAGAGAAGAATTAAATGCAAAGCTCTGTGCGAAAGATGGGGACTGAAAGGGGAGGTGTATTCCCAGACTGTTGGGTTTGTATTTTAGAGCTCTTTAGTTCCAAATTTGGTATCTGAAGCAACTTCAGATTGCACAAATTGTGAGTCCAAGTGCTGTGATCAGCCAGAAGGTTTATTTCTTTTTACAAACTATATAATTAATCAAATTAGGAAACATTTTATGCTACGTGTTTTGTTTCTTATTTATATAGATTTTTTTTTCTACAGCTTTTGTCTTGTAATCCTCCTTAGGAATAAAAGTATACAATTATGCGGGAGTGTAATAATATTATATAGCTTTACTATAAAATTACTTTTTCAGTAACCCCCCTCTGTTACATAAGCCTTTTAACTCTAGACATCTTATACTGGTTATTGAGTTTTCAATGACAGCTCTTCGCTAAATGAACTTATGAACGACAGCTTCAACAAACTCAGGTTAAGTCCTGGTTGCTTTGGGCAACCACCACAGATTGTATTCTCTGATACTTTGTGTAGAAGTTTGATTTGGAGGTGTGACGCTCAGTACCATGTTCTTAAAGCCATATGAAATTGGTAACACTGCTTGGCAATTTCCTCTGACTTCAAAAGCATGGTACTAAAAGGTTGGCATAGGTCCTTATGGATCACTGTAATTAAGGAAGAAATCAGCCATTTTACTTAACTGGGTAATAAGAAGAGTGATCAGTGCGACCATAAAGGGCAAGACACTAGGGAGAAAAAAAAAGAGAGAAAGAGGAGAGAGATGTCTAGGCCAAACAACATTGCAGTAGTAGAAATCTTCAGATTTCAGTTGTTGGTATGCTACTGCTCTTTGGGAAGTTGTCAGAGCTTTCCCTGGATGTACATATCTCAGAATTTATAGGGAAAAGATGCCTGCAGGGTATTCTGTTGCAGAACTATCTGTGGTTGTCTGAGTCCAGATTGCACGTTCAGAATATTGTAATTGTGCTTTCTTTGTGAAGGAGATGAGAAAAACCTATTCTTTTAATTCCCTGTGCTTCTTCTAACCGCTGTCAGTTCCAAGTGATCCATATTGTTGAATATAAGTAAAGGTTGAAAGAAAGAACGTGCATACTTCCTAGTGCTTTTCATTCAACAGTTCATCAAGCCGAGCACATTCAAATTTTTCAAAATTGAAATAAAGGAATAATTTAATCTGTTTAAATGTCAAGCAGTATTTGGACAGCAGAGGAACCTAAGTGACTCATAATAGCTCGTTTGTTCTTGTTCTGTGTGATTTTTCAAATAGAGACTTCTATGTGTATAGCAAGCTGCTTAAATGGTTAATTCCTGTGCATGCAATGATGATTACCTAAATTACTTCAGTTAAGAGTAAGCTATGTGCAAACCCACCTCCAAAACCCACATTAAAAAATAAAGTTAGCTATTATCTTGGGTTGAAAGGGATGCTGTAGGATTTATTTTTTTTATCTTCTAGTCTATCTGTAGCACTATAAACATAACACAGCATGCCAGCACAAAGGAGCTGCTGTTTTGGGAATTCTAATTGTACTCCTGTCTGCCAGGGAAGGAAGCAGTCATAAATTTTAGTCATTATCTGAAGTATCAGGGCTTTACAGCATTTGCCACTTTTCTTTGTCTGTTCCTCATTTACCAATACTTACTGTGTTTTTTTGTATCCCAAAATACTTCCTTTTGCTTAAGGGGGATGTTTCCCCAACATTTTAAACTGCTACGAAATGACTGGATTTCTTGCATAGATTGATCTAATTAGGACTTTTAAGCTGTTTATTCCAGTAGCCACTAGTGTGGTTCAGTTGTATTTCTCTTGACAGATCCTTTGTAAGAAAAACTCTAGTTGAAAGCATATTCATTTAACTTGTAATTTCTGTACATGTCTTCATGTGTTTATTGATTTGTAATGAACTTCTGTATGGAAACAGGATCTTGACTGTATGTAATAATTGCAGTCATCCCCTTTTACTTCCCACTGCAGATCTTTGAAGCTGGAGGATTTAATTCTGCACTCACTTTTGGCTTTACACTGTTTTAGTTGAAGTGATTCAGTGTAGTTTCTCCCAAATTTATGCTAGTAAAAGAAGAATGTGGCCTACATGTCTTTGTTGGCAATATTATGTTAAACTGTACCTAAATTAAATGAATAAAGCATTGTGAACCAAATTTAAATAGCTTAAAAGCCAGAAATTCAGTGCTTTCTGTAGAATTCTGAGTTTCATGAACCACTAACAGGACTTAATTGATTGTAAGTTCTGTCACTAGCAGAAGGGAGTGCATTGGAGAAAAAAGAGTAGGGAAGTGTGTCAGACAGTAGTGAAGTAGTAGTTTAGTGAAGAGATAGATCCCTGTTCTCGTGCTACACTGAAAGGTACACATTGTTCATGCACTTGGAGAGCTAAGAGGTTAAAAGCAGGAGATTAAAAGTAGCACCATGTTTTGCTGCTCTTGATGACGACACGCTACTCCCTGAGGAGTTGTCAACTCTGCTGGCATTTAAGTAGCAGCTATTTCACCGTTGCAAGTACTCTCATTTGAGCCACTAATTACTCGTATGAACAAAGCTGGCTGGAAGACTTCAAATAAAAGAATAGGGTCTGTGTGTTCCCTGGTTCTTCACACTCTCCAAATCAGTTCATTCTCTAGTCTGGTTTTATTGATCACATTTGAAAACACAGTGTTTCAAAATATCTTCCCACTACAACTTAATTTCCTTTCCTTTTGGCAAACCTGAAGAGAGTCTGAATTCCTTTTTCATTCCCCAGGAAGAACATTCTTTCAAGTACTGGGAACTCTTTTTATGCCACCTGAGCATGTGCTTGAGACCTTAACTTCCCTTGCAGTGTTTAATTGCCTAAGTCCTTGTTTTCCTTTCTTTCTTTTTTTTTTTTTTCTTTCCCCATGGAAATAATTTTTTTCTTTGATAACTATTGAGGGCCTTTCACAGTCACACCAATCTCTTGTATCTCTATGGTTTTAGAAACAGCTTACCTCTTTCTACTTCTTCACAGCAGATGTGCTGTTACTTGTTTTACTCCCCCGGGGGTTATAAGCCTTTGTTTACGTGGAGCTGAAGTACTTTTTTTGAAACAATGGTCTTCAAGGCCTTTTGTTTCTGTCACACACAGTTTAAATAACATAAGATTACTCCTTTTTTTTGTTGTTGTTTAAATTTATGTGCTTTAACTGTACTAGTTCTATGGTATGCACTAGCACAATTTAAAATTCTTAGCCGAGCAGTATGTGTCAATAACTTGAATAGTCATGTCATGTGTTGCTGAAAACTAGATGGGTATAATGAGGAAAGTGTCCCTTTTGTTTGCTCCATGCTCTTAGATTTTCCTTAAACACTTATTACTGCTGAAAACAGAATAATGGGATAGATGGACTTCTGGTCTTACCTACTTTGGCTGTATTTATAGCAATTTTGCCCAGCAAAGCTAGCAAGTAAGTGGGAACAAAGAACTTCTGAGCAAGAAACTAACATTTTCAAAACAGGATCCAAGTGTTAGGTTATTTGAATCCTATTGGGCTCTAAAATTATTAGCCTCATTTTCAAGTATGAAACAAGGGCTAGACACCCTTGAAACCCAAATGGTGTTCAATGACGGAAATTTAGAAGATGCTTGGCATATTTGTAAATCAGGTCACCTCATATAGCTGGCTATATATGGATTTAGCAACTCTCAATTCCTATTTTTAAAGATCTTAGTCACTCTCATGTAAATACTCTTTGGTATTTTAAGAGGAAAGAATATCCCTTTCTTCAAAACATGGTATATCAGCAGAACTCCTGAGTCTTTCCAGACTGTGTAACTGAGGTTGTTAACTTCTCCCTTGAAAAGGGAGAAGAAGAAAGCAGAAGGTGGGGGAAAACAGCTCCTTTGCCTCTTTATTTTAAAGCCATTTCTTTTGATCCATGTATCTGTGGCCATCGTTTATCCGATCTGTATGTCTGCAGTGTTCTGGTGACAACTGATAAGTCTGTAGTAGAATCAGCCAGGAATATTGGAAAACATCCAAATGTCAAACCTAAATGTGAGTCTTTAGTACGGCTCAGTCTTGCAGATCTATGACTGACCGTATGCCTCAGCTGTAGAAGCCTTTTGTGAGTGTGTATTTCTGTATAAAATTTTTTGCACATTTTCATTTATTTTAATTTGACAAAATATATGCAACTCAGCTCTCCTTATTCTGTTTTGTACATATCATTAGTTTGTCATCCAGACAGAAATAACCATGCACAAAAATTAAAGCAAAAAGTGTAGTGATTGATGCATTATGTAGTGGAGAATCCTAACTTGAATCTTGCATACTTGCTTTTTCGCTTGTGTGTGTGGTGTTTTCTTCCTTTAAACTTTTAGCTTTTATATGGAAGACTGCAAATTGCATGAGGTTTTAATTCCCAATCCTGCTAGTGGTTTTACATGCAAAATCCTTTTCATTCAAAAGCCATACTTGCATTTTTGTTTAGTGCATTTGTTGGCAGGCTCATGATTTGGTTAAACATATGTGAATTCAACTTAATGCTGCAAGTGACTTTAATGTGATTTGAATTTAAAGAAAAAGCTGCTGATCTTAGACTTCCTGGAAATACTTGCAAGTAGAGATGCTTTGGTATGCATTTGTGGGTTTTCTTTAGTAGAATCTGGAGCTTTAATCTGTATGGAATACAGCCAGGAGAAAATAGTATCTCTCCTCTTGCTTCTAAGATGAAAAATCAAGCAGAATATTTTGCTGTAAATACCATGAAATTCATTAATCAATGCAAATAGAAGTGCTAAAACAGGATTGAACATAAATAATTTTTTAACCTTATGTGCTGGCTTTCTATCCTATTTTAGGTGACCACCTATGCTGAGTTCTTTAAGAAAGGGTGCAAATAAGCAGCATTTTTCTAGAGGCAATTTTTCCAGTTGGCATTTTTCATTTGGAAAATTATGTATTTCATAAATCATACACAAATATATATGTTTATGGAAATTATCTATGAAATCTGTGTTGTCTGTGGTACAAAGACTACCACAGAGAATTATGAATACTTTGATTTACATGGAATTCCTTTTGAATAGCAGCTGTTCTGGTAGATATTGGGCATGTTTGCTAACCTGACACTGATTCAGTGCTGCTGTAAATAATAATTCAGTATACCTATGTTTAGCAAAGGAACTCCAGAGATTTGCTTTAAGAAGAGGGAAAAATGCGATCAAAGAATCACAGAATTGCTAGAGTTGAAAGGAGATACCTAGTCCAAGCCTCTGCCAAGGCAGGGCCACCTATCACAGGTTACACAAGTTACATCCTAGTTGGGGAAATTTTTTGAAAGGGAGAAAAACCATTTTCAATGCTTGCTTTGGTTTTAATACCAGAAAGACGGCCAGTCCTGGATGGCATAATCTGTAGATGACATAATCTGTAGCTTGTACAGACTAGTGATGATATACTCTGTAGATTGTACAGACTATAACCTACAGTCAGTTTTGAATTCAAAGAGATCTTGGATCTATCTTCCAGACATCTAAACATTTAGCTTATTATATTTTAGTTTAGTCTTTCCATCCTCAAATTTGTCACTGTCCTAAGGATTTGGAGTCAGTTTTTAGTGCTACAGAATTTAATTAGAATTTTGACGAAACTAATCTACTGATGGAATAAAAATTTAGTAATTTCTAATTTTGCTGAAGCACTGCTTTACTGTTTCAAGATGATAAAGCTATTCAAAATTCATCGTGGTTGGACTCTTAGCTGTGACAATAGTCATTCAGAGTATGTGGCTTGTACACATGCTTATGAACTTAGTAGTATATAGACATAGAGTATTTTCTGACTCTTAGCTGGAGCCTGAAGTGTAATTTGCCACCACTGCTGTCGTGGTCTTTGATCAGGTTGTCATTTTGATATTGAAACAGGATTTGAAGTATTTAAGGTACAATACATTTCCTTATTAACATGCTGAGCTGCATTGTTGATCTGTTAATTCTTAACAGATGTTCTTTGGAATGTAAACCTGCAAAGAGAATAAAACAAGTTCATTTCTTGATAGAAAGCAAAAATTGGTTTTTGATATTTTATAAAATTGCTACAAGGAAATGTTATTACTTCAAACAAATATCAGAAATAACACTGAATTTTCCTAAGAGCATGTCCTTTTCCCTTTCAGAATGACATTTAAAAGATTAACAAAGCAGAAAGATTTCTTACCTTCAATACCTTTTCCTTTTTCTTCAGTTTCTTCAAAATAAGAGAGTTCATTAATTTTAACTTGGCAAACGTCATGTCATGTGCATTGGATGGCATTAGAAAATAAAATGACTGCTTTTCAAGAAACATTAAAAGTTTTGTGTAAGGTAGCTTCTTAAGCCAGATACTATCTGGTTTTATATAGGTATCTTCTCTGACGTCAATTATGTTTGACTGCTTCAGCACGCTGAATAAAGAGAATAAAAGGGTAAGCACTTTCACTGTGACAGAGTGGGATGTAGAAGTCAGATGCTGTAAATAATTTTTTTCGTTATTATTGAATGTTTACCTCCTTCCACCACCTAACATCTACATAGTTTTGCACTATGACACCGTAAAAATAAAAGGCAGTTGATGTCCTGGCAACTGCACATTTTTAAGTGATTGAAGCCTTTTTTTGTTAATGTGTGGCATATCTACGTATTTTAAATATGGTGGGGGTTTTTGGTTGGGTTTGGTTGGTTGGTTGATCGGTTTGGTTTGGTTTTCAGTTTGGGTTTTTTGATTCAGTTTGGTTTGGTTTTCCTTACTGGCTAAGCACCCAGTCATCTGAAAACTATGTCCTTTTTTTACACTTCGATGTGCAAAAAGGGACAATGTGAAACCCCTTGTCCTGCCTTTAGGCTACCTTAGAGGACACGCTTCTGATCATTCAGCTTTGCATATGCAAATTACATCTGTGTCTCAAAACAAAACCAACTCATGCTCCAACCCCTGGCACTAACCCCCAATCTCATTTGTAGTTCAGAAACATGTCCTTCCATATAGTAAACACCTAAAAAGAGCCTTTACTACAGGAACGTATTAATAAGCAAGCCAGATGTGTATTGTACAGTGGAGGTGTGTGTATGTGTGTTCATTTCTGATAGTTTTCCAGAAAGCTTTTCTAGTACTTTTAGAAGACAAATTACAATATTTACCTGTAGTACGATGCTTCACTTCTTGAATAGTATTACAGGAAAATAACATCTCAGTCACAGATTACTGGCCAAAATTAAAATAAAAAGTGGTGTTTAGAACTTGGGATTTTATTTCTGCCTCAAATATGGAGCTTGAAATAGTTTGCTGTTTATAATGAATAAGGAATATTGGATTAGGTGTTTAAAAACCACTTATTTATTTTGCTGTATGGGACATAAATTGCTAAATGGGCTCTTGGCCATTGAAACTTGCGTCTGAGTTTACTGAAGAGGTAGGACCTGTACCATGATGAGAAAAGCACACAAAATATACGTATCTCTATTAAATAAACATCCTTAAAATTGGCTGTTGTGCAGAAATTCACTTACTTCAAATGGGCAAAATAAATGTTAAATTGACTAGAATAAACCTCATAAAATGTCCCATTAATGTAAACTGAGCCTGTAAGTTGGAACAGCAAGTGATTCCTTCTCCTTTCTTGCCCTCTCTCTTGGCATTAGCTACCAAAAATGTCATTTCTTCTTGTGGCAAATGGAGAGTTAGTGGGACTTTTTTGATGCTACTATAGAACAGTAACTGCATATTATTAAACTCTAGGACTGGAATTATTGCAGAACCTACAAGCATCATAGAGGTGAATCAGCATTTCTAATCTAAGCTTGTATTTAGGTGGTTTATAAGTGGTTGTAAAGGTTTGTTCCCAGCTTAATGCTGGCATAAATTTTTTGGCTCAGAAAAACTGTGTGTATATTGTACACAAATACATGACAGGCTGGAATGTGTTTATGCATATTATATTCAAGTCTGAATTGATTGTGAAGCAAGTGGAAGGACCACAGAATGCTTACAAACAAATAGAACTCCCATGGTCTGTGAGTTGAACTCATCTCCTGGTTTTGGTGTTTTTCACGAAATGCCAGGTAATTTAAAGTGAGCAACAAGCAGGGGCTTTTAGATCTTTTGGGATACAAAAATAGTTAATTATTTACTCTGGGGCAGAGATTCAAGATTTTCTTTCCATTTTCTTTCTAGAAAGCTTGAAAAGAAGGACAGAAGAAAAGTAGCGTGAGTTCAAAATAATACAGACAGAACATTTCAAACACAGACTATGAAGTGATGAAAATTAGGTCTTTCTCTGCAATTAATAATTTTTTCTTGTATGCATGTGATCCTTCCACATTTCTCCACAATCCTTCCCAAATGCATACTTTAGCTTGTTTGTAGTACCAGTATTAATGTTGACAAATTCTTTGGCAGGAAAAGAACAACTTACCACAACTAGCTATTAGTGTAATAATTTATTGATCATTAAGAATAATTCCTCTTCCATGGCCACCAGCAGAATTATTGTTAGGGTCTTACTGTTTTTCTCTCATTGAGAAGTGGGCTCCATCAAAAGAAGCGTGACCAGCAGGTTGAGGGAGGTGACCCTGCCCTTCTACTCTGCTCTCGTAAGGCCTCACTTGGAGTACTGTGTGCAGTTCTGGTGTCCTCAACATAAAAAGGACATGGAGCTGTTGCAACAAGTCCAGAGGAGGGTCATGAGGATGATCAGGGGACTGGAACATCTCTCATATGAAGACAGGCTGCGAAAGTTGGGGCTATTCAGCCTGGGAAAAGAAGGCTGTGTGGATACCTCACAGCAGCCTTCCAGGATCTGAAGGGGGCCTATAAGGATGCTGGGGGAGGGACTCTTCATTAGGGACTGTAGTGATAGGACAAGGGGTAACGGGTTCAAACTTAAACAGGGGAAGTTCAGATTGGATATAAGGATTAAGTTCCTTCCTGTTAGAGTGGTGAGATGCTGGAATGGGTTGCCCAAGGAAGTTGTGGATGCTCCATCCCTGGCAGTGTTCAAGGCCAGGTTGGACAGAGCCTTGGGTTGCATGGTTTAGTGTGAGGTGTCCCTGCTTATGGAAGGGTTGTTGGAACTAGATGGTCCTAAGGTCCTTTCCAACCCTAACTATTCTATGATTCTGTGATGTGGTGTTAGTTTTCTAAGCAAGCTCTGACATTGCTTTGCTACGTGAAGTCTGATGGTTTTCCCTAATTTCTGCAGCCCAGGCTGGTCTAGCGGGTCTGAGCTTGGGCCATAATCTTCAGGAGAGTCCAGCATGTGTCAAAAGGTATCCTTTTTATTTGTCACATGTTCTATGCTTTTAGAATGGTTAAACCAGTCTGCTTGGCTAGTGTTACTGTTCTGACATTTCAGTGTTGATAGTTAAATTTGCTTCTGAATCCACTCCTGATCTGTGATTATGACCTTCAATAAACTGCTGCTGCTGTTTGGCTGAGAATGCAGGACTCATTTTTCAACACTGCCACAATCAGATGCTGGCAGCTTTGGACCTATTCTGCCAAGGAACGTAATTTCCCCTTTTTTTCTGGCTTCCTACCACTGTATATCACTTCGAGCTACTTTGCACACCACTGTAGTACCGTATAATGTTTCTTTCCTTAATATTAAATAGCCTTCTGCTTCTTTCATTTGGTCAAGAATGTTTGGAGGTGAGTGTTAAGGTGGTTTACCACACCTTCCACAGGAAAGTTTTCTATTTTAAGATGAAAAATTCTAGGTCTTTACAAGGTCTGAGGGATGGCAGAACTGCTCAGAACAGTTTAGGCAGTGTTAAATTTTCAGCAAAGTATGCAAGTGCACGGTTTGGTTGATACTGTTATAGGAAGTACTTGGTCCAGCAACTGTGAAAAGAGCTTATGATCCTTCACTGTTACTTTTGGAGTGTGTGTGTGTTGAGGGGATTGGCCTGTCTTCCCTTTAGATTTTTTGCCTCTAACAAGACAGAAACACGTAGGTAGGAGTGCCTTGGGCCTTTTACTTAAATGAACTCCATGGGTGCTGACTTTAGTCATGGATGTCTTGTCATGGAGGCCTGTAAACCTAAGAATTTTAGTTGAGCTAAGTGACTTCACATAAATACTTTCTTAAAGTCAGTCCAGATATTATTTATTATGTACATTATGGCCCTGCTTTGCATGACAATCAGGCTCAAAAGCTGAATGTAATAAGCAAGTTTTCAGTGACTCAGTGCTGAGCTGATTTCTAGTTTAGAGGTCAGCATGCTAAGAGATACAAGTCAATAACTTTACAAATGCTTCTGGATAACTCTTTGTGTCTCTGCTTGAAAGAAAAAATCAGGCAAAAATTAGTGTTAAACTCACATTGTTACTAGCATTGACTGTGTTAACGATACAGTGCTGTTACAGTGGATGAATAGGTTGAAGTACTAAGTATGGAGACTCCCAAATCCAGAGTATGTACAGTTGGAGAGGCATGATTTAGTCTGGTCCCCTGAGCTAAATATCCCTTCCTAAGCACTTAAGCTGTTCATAGGAGTGCTTATTTTTTTCACATGCTTAGGTTCATTTTAGGGTAAAATGGTGCACAACTGGAACAGAGATTCCTCTGTTAATTCTTTTTTTAGAAATAATCCTAGCTGCCTGCACGAAAATCTCCCTGAGAGCTGAACTGATTTGGAAATGTAAGTGTGAATGACTGGAGGATTTGTTTTAAAAATACACTGTTGGTCCAAATCAAAACACTGGTGTGGGCGTAACCATTATCTCTTTGCAGCAACAAACTCTGTCAAGCTGCAGTAAAGAGTTTGCACACAAACTGTGTGGAATGGTATTTAAATAGCAAAAATGCGGCAAATACTTCTGAGGTGTTATAGGTGGGAAAGTGAATCCCACAATAAAGACTGAAATGGAATAGGTTTCATTCACTCACTGTCACACTTGAGAATGAGAATGTGCACAATTTCCAAGAAGCTTGTTCTGTAGACTGATACCATGATATTTCTGTCCAGATGTTAGGCACTGGCTCAATAACCCTAACTATTCTATGATTCTACGAAGGACATGTTTCAAGTCCTGGATTGTCTCCTGGATTCTTCCTATCTTGGCAACCACGTACAGGTTTTGGATATGCTTTTTGGGTAGACCTTTTAATAGCCTTTTGGAGCTAACAGTGATTAATGTTTCCCATTCTTCTCCCTTTGTGAGTGGTCAGGCTTAGATCACTGCTCTTTGTCTCCAGATCTGGAAGTCTGTTGGAAACAGGTGAGCTGGGGTCTTGATGACCTGTTAATCTGTGTGCTATTAATACAGGACTTTGACAGCCTTGTTCTTGCTTTGTGTTGCTCTAGGTGCCACCACACCCAGTTACTCCCATTCTTTCTCTATTCAAGCATTTTGTTGCAGCTGTCTGCCATACTCCTGCTGAAAAATCAGACGCTAATGAGGTTTTGCCTTCTATGGCTTAATTTTCACTCTCTCTCAATGGTATTGTTCATGAAAGTTTTGTTAAATAGTCAATTCTTAGGACAGTTTGCAGCTGTGGAGTTAAATTTGGACTAGGCTGTGGCTGGAGACCAGGAGAGTTTTCAGCAGGACGCATATGGCATCATCCCTGTAAGCTGCACTTATTTGAGGCGTGTGACCCAGTCACAGAGGAGATACAGAGCTGGTTTGAATCCTGTGCCTTTGTCTCAGTGAGACAAAGATGCCGATCAACATAGTCCACAGACGTCCTGCCTGTAAAATACACCAGTAAATCAAACAGGCCTACTTAGGAGCCTGCGTCACCCAAGAAGCTCTAGATAGTGCAGAAGGAACCATAATGGAACCTGTGACCAAATACTTGCACAACAACCTGGATGTGAAGAGCCAGTAATACTTGCAAAGCCTCTTCCTTAAGAGCAGTCAAGTTAGCATTGGTGACCACGTGAATTAACTATGTTTACATCCAACTAACTAGATCTTTTGCAGATGCCAGTGTATATATGTAACACCATAGGCAAAACGTGTTGAATTGGTAGCTTAACAAACACCTACATGTTGATGTCACCCTCATGTCTAAGAAGCATGGAATGATTACGCTAAGAAAGACTTTTGCCATGATAGCAGGAAGTAGCAGAATTAGATTTGTAAAACTCTGGAGTAGTGTCTGTTTTCCTGAGAGCAGCTGATATGCTAAAACTTTGAGTTCACATCAGCAGGTGAGAGTGACCTAGACACTTCACATATGTCTGGGCCATTGTTTGAGCCAAGTTACTGTGAGCATTTCCCATCAAGGCTGGAACCATTTATTGGCCAGCCTGAAGATGCCATCCTATCCTGACAGGAAAAACCTGGGTTCCAGCTGTGCACATTTATGTGACCTCCTGGCTGGACAGTGCAATCTACCTTCCTACCAAACACTCGGTGTGTGGGAAATTGTGTAAACAGATTGCATAGTGCATTTCCTTGAGCAAGAGTTTGGTTTACGAACATATCAAACCTTTGCTTTTCAGATTGGCTTTCCACAGAATTTTGATTAAATTTCAAGGCTTTGAGTGTTTTAAAACCACTCTGTCACAAGGGCACAAAACCCTAAAGGAGATGTAATCTTTCACCATTGGGAAATGTGTAGTGATCTGCAACAGAGTGGAAAATTGAAGAAGACTGAGGTTTATGCAGGGGGTTAAATGTCACTGGGGTTGATCTGATCTTGCCAAGTGAATTCTGTCAAGGAGTAGGAGATAGGACAATACTGTACCTGTACTTGGACACCGTTATTTTATGGTTTATATTTCATTAATGTTGCCTTATAGCTTACCAAAAGAGTTTTTATATTCTACAGTCCACATGTATATGTGAACATTTCAGGTATCAAAACTATGAAAAAAGCATGTTTTACCAGTTCAAGTATTTTTGCTATATCTTTGTCACTATTCCAGCAATAGTAAGTTAAAAATCATGTGTATTTTACTAGTTTTGCTTTTCCAACTATTTAGTATTTTCATTTTGATAGCACCTTTTACTGCTTCTTTAATACTCACTTGGGAAACCCTGTGAAAGCTAATTAAAGCTATTAGAACACACTGATACAAATCTTTCTCCTTATGTAGCAGAGCACACAAGTGTTTGTGGTAGTAGTTTCATAGGTTATTCAGTAGTATAGCAAAAAAAGCTCTAGAAAGTGTAGAAGTGTAAATTATTGTTTTTATTGTTCAGTTGAACAACGTAAGTTAATAAAATTAATAAGGAGTGTCCTAAGGTGTTGTACTTGGTACAGTACTCTATTTTACTTCTTGTTTTATACACACTAGGCATTGTGTATATAATAAATTGATAATTTATAAGAAGTAATTATAATTCATAATAAGTAATTAATAATAACCTATGGAACACATCGCATATTTTGTGTGAAACTGCATTGCAAACTTGGGCAATAAACATTCGGGACACCTTGAAATGATTCTTTAAATGAGAAGTGGTTGTGTATTCAATTAATATCTGGGAAGATAGGTGGGAATGGTTTGTAGAAAGGAGAACTGAAACACGCAAAGGACTTTTTCAGTGATTAAAGCAATGATAATATTTTACTTAATGCAAAAGAGATTTCCCTGAGGTACTTTTCAGTTGAGGTACTTTTCAGTTGTTTGTCATAGGCACAGAGTTTGGGTGCTGGTTTTGAGCAGGATTTATGCTTAAAAATGTCATCTCATGGCATAAACTGTTAATTTTAACATCTGCATAGCAAGACTGAAGCATGCTATCTGAGTTTATTATATACTTTTGTTCTAAACTGCCGATTAATGCAGTGTTTAAGGAGGGTAAAGCAGGAATTACTATTTTATTTTTTTTTTCCATATCAAAGTGAGTTGTATTTTTATTTGTTTCCTTTACTTTAGGCTTCTCTTAAATATGGTCCTTTGTGAAGGCAAAGATGGGAGTTTGTTATTATTTCATGACAGCTGCATTTCCTTATGAGCTTTTATTTGTGGGTTGTTGTAATAATTTGACCTAAAATGAACAGATGTTTGAACTCCTATATAAAACTGTATTGTAAGCAGTATAGCTTGCTGCTCAACAAGAATGCTGAATGTGTCAAAACAGAAATACCTTTCCAATAATAACCACCTTGAAAGCAGAAAAAGCCAGATCTGTAAGTTCTGTGAAGTGATCCAGATGAAGATATCAAAATTCCATCATTACATTTTTTTACAATTAGTAAATACAACACATAAATCACATTATCGTGATAGCAGACCATTAAAATCATGCAAGCCAAAATATTTGGAGAGTTCCACGTATTTTTTTTTCTGTGTGACTTAACTATTTATAATGAATTTTAACATAGACTAATTATAAGTGAAATGGGTACTTCATACACACTAAAGACGATGCAAAAATCTTACAGCTGCCTCATAGTAAAGAGAACTACTGACATATCTAGAGGTCAGGACATTTGTATGATGTGCTGCCTCACCTCTTGTTTACTCAATTATGATTATCGTTACTCCCATGAGTTTTCTCAGGATTGCCATAACTTCTGAGTCTCATGAAACAGTTAACATTCTCCACATAATATGTTTTCATTCTTCACATAATTTAGTAACATATTTGGTAGTTTTTGGAAGCATTACTACTATATGTCAATTTGAGGCCTAACCACTGTTCTGTTGCATGCCCTCAGCTTCCACTGAAAGCCAAATGTGTTCACTGTTTTTTCAGAAACTGCTTAACCCTCTTTGGGTTGCTGCATTGCTTGTAGACAGGTAGGAAATTTTATAACCGTAACTGGCCTAAAAATCCTTGATTTGATAGAATAGTGCTGCTCTTTCAAAACACCTGCATAAATCTTATTAATGCTAATGGACATTGTTCACAAAGAGAGGGGAGAATAACCATTTGTCTGAGATTGACATAGTTTTTGTGATGTTATTTTTAATTATTTTGGGATTGTCTTCAGGCATGTGATCTTCTTCACAGGGTTCCTGTTGATGTCAGTAGAAGGTATGCTTTCATATCTGGACAGCGTATTTGTTTGTTTTTAACTGCAGAACATATGGATCAGTGCTTGGATACCAAGATTATAGGAGCCAGAGAAATACCTAAATAGAGAGGCATGGATGGAATGGCTAAAAATGTAGACATAGTTTTAGATATTTTAATCTATCATAGTATGTCTGAAAATGCAAGGCATTCTTAAGATGTTGATCTTGGCACTTAAAAAAATGAAAGAGATTAATCTGTGATCATACCCAATCAGCTTATAAATTTAACTTTGGTTTGCATAAAAAATAAACAAAACTCAAACCTTGAATTAAACTCGTTTCAGAAAAGCTAGAAAGCTTGCCTGCGACCCTGTATCTTTTGCATAGCCAGATGTAGTCAAGCACAAATTATCCAGATCTGAATGTAATATTGTTGTGCTCTAATCTTATTTTGAAGGTAATGATAAAATATCTCATTAAAAATGGCTGTTATTGCATTAAGGTCTTTTTTTAGTCTGCCAGTTTGTTTTTTTTTTTTTTATTCTGATTAGATTTTGGTTTTGCCACACCAAATTGATAAAAGAATAATCCTTCCTGTTTATAAACTGTAGTCACACTGTTCTTTTCTTTTTCTGTTCTTGACTGAGAAGATGACATGTATTATAACTCATAGCTAGCCACTTTTTCACATCATAGACTAAACTAGCAAATTTTGCTGTTGCAGTTGCTTCCTAGCACACCAGGCTTTACACCTGAGTTGATTAAGTACTAAGCTGACAGTACAGGAGTTACTGAGGTATTTGCTCTGGCTGACTATGGTATGTATCTATGCTGCTATCATCTGTAAATAAGCTTAGGATGTCCTATATACTATGAAAACTGTGGGTCTGAATACCTTCACCACAACAATAGTTAGCTGTCTTTGGACTCCTAAATAAGAGACTGGAAAGGAGGAGGTAACGTCCGTATTCCTGTTATGATTATATCTGCCTTAGGATTCAGATCAGAGGCCATACAAGTTTGATACAGATTACATGCAGTCTCTTCTGGTGCATCTGAGCTGATAACAGGTTTTTCTAGGCAAAAGAGTCTGCACCGTGTACACACCTAGCTTTTCTTTGTGCTCTGCCTTGAGTGCATGGAGGGCAATATACGTCTCCTGCTCTTTAGTGCCTCTCAGTTCTAGCTTTTGCTAATGTAAAGCATTCTGTGGCTTCTAGTTTGTCTCTTCTGTTTTTGAAGTAAAAAAGAAAACAATGACAAGTTTGTAAAAATTTGCAAATTACAAATAATCTCCTTATTTTGTGCAGTACCTTTAGATAGACTGAGTTTGCAAAACCTGTAAATAGGAATAGTATACACAAGCATTTGTGTTACTTAAAATCTAAGTGATTGTGCTCCTGGAAACAATTTTTTTTTGATTGGTTTATGATTCTTTCTCTCTCTCTCTTTCCATAGTAATTAGACAAACAGCACTTCAGCACTTCAAAACCCAACTGCCTTCTCCTAAGTGCGTAATTCCTAGTAAGAATTATCCAGTATTCAGAGAGAAAGAGTTGTACTAGTAAAGGCTGCTGTTACAGTTCTGCAGTTAAGCCATAGAGAGTCAAGGACATAACATGATTTCCTCTTGTTGGTTATGGATTTGCTGACAGTCACTGTCTGTGAGCTGAGATGACTCTGTTGCCACTTAGGGCTAGGAAAAACTAACGTAGGAGATATGGATATGATGCTGACAGGCTCATTAGAACTTTCCAGTCAGTTGATGAGTGCCAGGTGTTTTCTTTTACAAATAGGCTTTCTTTTTTTCCTGGTTAAATTGCTAGCATTCACAACTTGGTTAAAAATAGCTGCTCTCTACAGAAGTCAGAAAGGCACAGTGGAGTAGCCCTAGCAAAGACCAGCACCTGATTAATTCCTTCCACATGATGTTCAAGTTCAGTGTGACTTGGACCATTCATTGGACAAGGAACTTGCAAATACAGATGATTTGGGGTTTTCTTTTCATGGTACTAATCACAAAGAGCAGTGTGCCACTCTAGAAGCCTTTAATGAAGCTTCATGCAGTAGTTGCGCATATTCCTTTATAAGATCCCAGAAAATGAAGTTGTTGTGAGCTCATTATTCCTGGGGTCTGTTTTATAATGTGTTTTGCAAGGATCTTTTCTGGCAATTGCTTTCTGTAACATTCATGTAGGGCCATAAGGGAGTCTTTGAGATGATATGTTCTTACCCAGCATCAGCATGCTGAAGATACCACCTCCCTGTCATCATATGAACTAGTACAGGCTCTGCCTTCCCACTGTGTGGTTCATAGGCTTACATAAGAAGAAGTTGGCTGAGTTCAGCTAGACATAATGCTCATAGGGAGAAAGGAAAAAAAAAAACCAAACCTGGTGCTTCATCTGATTCCACTGCTGAGAAAGCATGTTTGCCCTCTTTCAAGAAGTCTCATCTACTGCTTTATTAGATTCCGCTAGTTCTATGGAATCATTGTTGAATGTAGGTTTTTTTTTTTTTGTAAGAGTCACATTTTTACTGGATAAATAATTTGAAGAGAGAATTATTGGTCACTGAGCAGATCTTTATTTAGCTCAATTTAGACCCTCCTGTTCTAGTTAAGGATGTGAATAGCTGTCTTGTGTGGGTATTGGTGTCCTGCTGTCAGCCATTGCCAGTCAATTCTAGGTTTTTTTTTTTTAGCTTCAATTTTAAACTTGCCCAAAGCATTATGTGTTTAAATGCTTTATAAATGTGAATATTACAATTCTCATCCAAAATACATGTATGTGTCTCTTCCATTGAAATAACAAGAGTTGCCTATATCTGAAGATCTGAACTTGGCTTTAAACGTTTTCTCAGACGTAAAGTCTGAATATCAGTGGCTTTCATTTGCCTGTATGGGGATTCTTAGAAGGATTCTGTACAGTCAATGCAGAGAAATACTGTGATTCTTGCAAGTGTTGCATTTCTTGCTTTACTTTTTTCTTTTTTTGTTGTGATTTAACCCCAGCTGGCCACTAAGAACCATGCAGCCACTCACTCACTCCTCCTCCTTCCCCTGTGGGATGGGAAGGAGAATTGGAAAGGGAAAAACCTGTGGGTTGAGATAAGAACAGTTTAATAATTGAAATAAAATATAATAATAATAATATGATTATAGGATCACAGAATAGTTAGGGTTGGAAAGGACCTTAAGATCATCTAGTTCCAGCCCCTCTGCCATGGGCAGGGACACCTCACAGTAAACCATGTCAACCAAAGCTCTGTCCAACTCGGCCTTCAACACTGCCAAAGATGGAGCATTTACCTCTTTGTTTGTCAACCTGCTCCAGTGCCTTATCACCCTCACTGTAAAAAACTTCTTCCTTATATCTAACCTGACTTTCACTGTTTAAGTTTGAACCCATTGCCCATTGTCCTGTCGCTACAGTCCCTGAAGATTAGTTCCTCTCTGGCATCCTTGTAGGTTCCCTTCAGATACTGGAAGGCAGCTATAAGGTCTCCACTCAGCCTTCCCTTCTCTGGGCTGCATACAACTGCATTATCATCTTCTGAACCAAGCCTGACCTGAGCAGTGATTGGTCCCTTCCAGGTAACTCACCCAGGTTCATATACCAAGCATGATGTGCTAGTTTGGGTCTGTGTCCTGTCTCTGCTTCCTCCTGGCTTCTTGTGCCCCTCCTCACTGGCAGAGCTTGAGAGACTGAAAAGTCCTTGATCAGGGTAAGTACTACTGAGCAACAATTAAAACATTGGTGTCTTACCAGCATTGTTCTCAGACTAAAGCTGAAGCACAGCACTGATGAAAATTATCCCACCTGAAACTAGGACAGTATCCACCCTATATTCCATACTATGTCCCACACTTGCTGCTACACCATCACCTTTCTTGTCTTGATACATACACACAGATACCATTCCCTTAGTATATGGACCATCTGTATAAAAAACTTTTAGCCCATGACTTTAGGCTGTATCTGTCATAACAGTCGCTCAGGGCAGGAAAGATGATATGTGGAGTTGGACCATTGCATGCTGGAGCCAGTTCTGATGCTACCACTGCTACACTTGTCCAGTATCATCAAAGTTCATTCTTCATTAATGAGGCAATCAAGAGAGTCAGGTTCCGATCCCTGAATCCACAGTGGTGGAGAGAGGTGCTGCGAGGAACCCAGTGTGATGATGGGCATAAAGCTGCAGTAAATATACAGTATTATGTAGCATTTAAGATCATACAATTTAATTCTTTAGCTATTCTCACCCAAAATCAAGTCCTTTTGAAGCACACACTGAACTTCCTCATCCTCCCACATTACCCACCAGGCACACCTAGGTCCTCGAGCAAAAGCAGTCACATGAGTGGGTTTGCCTTTGCGTGATGCAGGATATGTCATTTTCCCTAGCATATCCTTCATGTGCACTACAGGAACTTTGTCCATTTCTATAGTATGTAAAAGTTTTCATCAGGCAGTGCCAGCCTCATTGGCAGGACCTCTAGTGTTGACTAACCAGGTGGCTTTTGCTAAGAGTATATCCCAGGGTCCCACTGCCATTGCTCACAGTGTAAACCGTCCGTTGTACCATTTGATTTTTGAAAAGGCTGGTGCATAATAAGGGATGCGATACAATCAGGAAGCATCACACCTCTAATGCAGCCGGTCCCTGTACCTCTAGGTAGAGACCATCTGTTAGCAGCTTTGCTAATGTTTCCAGCATTTACAGCGCATTGGTACTTCTTTTTCTGCTTTGGTAGTATGACCAGCTTAAATTTCATTCTAAGTAAGTCAAACTGTCAAAGAAGGCTACAGCAGTACAGTGGCCAGGAAGATGAGCAGCTGGACAGTAATGTATTTATAATCTGAATTCTTCCTAGTTTTCAGTTCTAAGGTGGTTGTCATCTTTCCGTTTTAGCAGTCCAATATATGTGTTCAAGACCTGGCTGCAGATGTCTACATTAACTGCAGATTTTTATATTTTTTTAATTGAAGGAAAAATCTTCTATATTAATAACCAAAGCTGATAAAGTTTGGGGGTGCTGAGCTGAGTAGTTCTTGACATTGTGAGTAGTGGATTGTATTATTTGGGTATTGGTTTAATTCAGCTTTCCTGCACATCATTACCTGATCTTTATATAAGGAGAAAGATACATGTCTTTGAAACGTTTTGGCTGAAAAATAGTACAGTATGGAATTCTGTTGGAGAACGGACATTTTGTGAGCAATCCAGAGACCTTTGTGTAAGGCAGCCTGCCTGAGAACAGAAACGGAGTTGAGATAAACTGAAGGCCATGGATTAGGGAGTGAAAGAAACACCAGCTGTAAGAACTCAGAGGCAGGCGGAGGAGAGGGGGAGCTGAGAAGTTCTGGGGCTCGAGTTCCCAGGACGGTGTTATCCAATCCTAGCATTGTTAAGGGTTAAGGTGCCCAGTGTGGGTATGATGGTGCTAACTAATGATATGAGACATAGCAACGAACTGACCAATTGTATTAAGCCAAGTAGTTGTGGTGATGTAACGGTAATGTAAGAATAAGGTATAAAAGTAAGCCGTGTAAACCAATAAATCGAAGTCTGCATATGGATCATATTGGTCATTCGCGTCTTCCCTCGCCGAGATCTCCAGCAAGTGGTGACCCCGACGTGATACGAGGACTCTCAACTACTACCTGAGGATCCNACCAATAAATCGAAGTCTGCATATGGATCATATTGGTCATTCGCGTCTTCCCTCGCCGAGATCTCCAGCAAGTGGTGACCCCGACGTGATACGAGGACTCTCAACTACTACCTGAGGATCCTCAGCTCCTGGACCTGGGGATTCTCAGCTACTGGACGTGAGGACTCAGCCACCAGAGCGGAGCAAGCAAGTGGGAACAGCACTGGGTAGCAGCGCCCGGGGGACAAGAGCTGACTGATGCAGGCATCATAAGGTCTCTCCGGAGCCTGGACCGACCCTATAGAGGAG
>NDXB01008892.1:13021-24849 GCA_002631895.1 Agapornis roseicollis
GTCGAACGCTCAAGTCCAGGTAGATGACATCAACTGCTCTACCCCTGTCCATCAGTTCCATAGCCCCATTGTAGAAGGCCACCAAATTGGTCAGGCAGGATGTCAGGCAGGACTTCCCCCTAGTGAAGCCATGCTGGCTGCCACAAAGCACCTTGTTGTTTTTCCATGCGCCTTAGCATGTCTTCCAGGAGAATCTGCTCTGAGATTTTCCCAGGCACAGAGGTGAGACTGACTGGTCTGTAATTCCCTGGGTCATCCATTTTCCCCTTCTTGAAAATGGGGGTTATATTTCCCTTTTTCCAGTCATCGGGAACTTCCCATGACTGCCATGATCTCTCAAATATGATGGACAATGGCTTAGCAACTTCATTCACCGGCTCCTTCAGGACCCGCGGATGGATTTCATCAGGTCAATACACCATCTTAACTTTCCATTTATTTTGTGTTAAGAAAAGACATTTTACATTTGCACCATCCCCAAGCTACGAGTCTTCAAGGTAATGCTTTTTTCACAGATTTCTAATAATTTACATTATTTCTACTGCTTTTTTGCAGAAACAGCATAGCTGCTTTCATAAAGCTCCTGCTCCCCATGAGGTAATAACATCCAACTCAAGGAGGTATGTACGAGAAAGAATAAGGAATATAGAAGGGTAAAAGGAATGCATAGCGCACAAAGCACTCAAGGAAAAGAGAAAATGACGCATGTGGGACAAAGTGAATGAAGAAAGGGTGCCACAAGGACTTTTCTGGTCCAAGTACTTAAGAAAGAAAAGGTTGTGAAGCTTTGAAAAGATGCATGGGTGGAGTGAAACAGGGAAGGCAGAAGAGCATAGGCTGAACTGCTGAAGAAAGGTATGGAAGAGGAAGATGATGGGGACTAGAAAGAATAACCTGGAAAATAAAGATGGCATCAGTGAAGGAGTGTTATTACAGATAGACATGGAGGCTCCTCCCACAGCTTTGAATCTCCTGTAACAAGGCAGTATAGAGGCATTACGTCAAGTAAAGTATCTCAGAGGGACAGATGTGATAATTCTGGAAGAACACAACTTCCTTGGGTATTTTATCCTACCTCCAATCTGGGGAAGAGGCAGACAGATCCAATGTTGGTAATCAGAACCTTTCATCTGCTACTTAGCAGCTCTGTAACAGTGGTGGAAATAAAATTCTTACGCTCAAACCCAGAGATAAAAAAACATCAGAACAACGTAAATGCCTAATGCATACTAATAGTCCACGACATTCTCTATTTTGAACATATCTTGCCGCTCAACAGAACTGCTCTGAAGCTGCTGACAGCAGAAGAGGTGAAAACCCTTTCTGCAGGCTTATAAATTCTTACTCAAAAGGGTTTACCACATACTAAAGGTAATGAATTGTGTTAAAAAACAGGCCCAACTGCTGTAAGCCCTGCTTACCTATCCAGTCTTCAAAAGAGCAACAGCAGCTATTAACACCAGGATGTGCAGTGCGATTTATGCCAAGAAAAGTCAAGTTTCCTAGTATTATACATAAGATGAATTCTTGCACATGCTTATTATAGATACCAAACCACCAAAGTTGAGGACATGGACAGTCAATAGCTTCCTTAAAAACTTCTAATAGTCTACTTTTATTAAAAGGAGTTATTAAAATAACATTAAATACTCATGAGTCACACTTGCTCACAAGAAGCCTTAATTTCATTTTCATTCTACTTGTAAAGACATCTGAAAGACCAATTGATGTAACACACACTTTCAGCTTTCCAAATCTCCTTTGTTTTTTTTATTAGCTGTTGAGTGAAGTTCCCTCCAGCTAAAGAGGTAGGACAAGACCTAGCTCACATTGGATCAATCCATTTTGGGTGGGTTTGGGGTATGAATAGTTCAATGAAGGAAAAATACAGGAAGAACAGTTCAAATAGTTCAAAGAAGGAAAAAACTAAATTACCAAGTCCCCTGAAATGCCCACTGCATTTGTCTCTTGTGCAAACAAAAAGTTATCCAAACTAGTTACAGAGTTAAAAACAATGATCAAGAAAAATAAACTTGAATTTTGCTAGAGGGTCAGAGGCTTGACCCCTTGTTAGGAGCATCACTCAAACGTGACGTAAGCAAAAAATGCAAAATAATAAAATAAAAAGGTACCAAATCCCATAAAGCTGAGACTACTATTCCTACTCTGTTCCTAATAAAGCTGTTGAACCCTGTTTAAAATACTTATATTATTTCGCCAGTAAAGATTCATTAACTTTGCGGAGAGATGCCTACCTGGAAGATGAGACACTGGTAATTCCCCACTGCTACACCAGGAACTGTTTATATACGTGAACAGGGTTGATCAACAGATAAGGTTAAGACGACTACAGAATATTAAATTGCAGATTGCTTTGCTTCAAAATAGAAGAGTTCAAGTTTCCTCAGGCAAACGAGAGAACCAAACTTTGGTTTTCTATACCACTGTATTAAACCACCACCATCTACTACTTTGTACACCATGCCCTTCATTTCCATACTTTCCCACAAGGATTCAAAATTAAATACTTAGTTTGGGGCCTAATGAAATAGCATGCTTTTCTGCCATCACCAACTGACATTATTCCAGTGAAACGAATGCATTATTGAAGAAATGAGAGTAAGAGTTCTCTACCTCTGTGTTTATATTAACATTATCCCTGCCATATGTCAGACAATTATTTAATGCAGAGGCATGATGGTAGGAAGAAGAGGTGGCAGGCCGTGAGGTACTGATCAGCAGAGCTAGACTCTTCACCAGACCTCTGTACTCCAGGTCAAGAACACTGTAACATCCTGGCACAATTTTAACATACATCTGACTTTTGGGTTTTTTTTTAAAATGTGGTCTAGTGGGCCTGACTTCAGGCTTGAGCCACAGGGTCATTTAGACTGTCACTCATTGCCCATGCACTGCTTAATTTGCTCATGTGGCCAGCATTTGTTTACAGCTACACTGAGGTAGACCCAGACTAATGCCACCATCTGCTATTACATTGGTCTGAACTTGTTCATGCTACTCTCTTTCAAACTTAGTTACAGAGGAGGAATTTGGGAATTACATAGGTGTATCTTCATCAGCAGCTGAATCTCAGAGAGGCAAAGCCTATATTGGGATAATGGTGCTAAAATTATCAAACTCAAAAGATGCAACAAAGGCTTATTAATGTTTTTAAAGAGTTTTGAGGGTGGAAAGTGCTACACAAAGGAGAAATAAAACTACTTTGTGAGCTTCTGGGTAGGCCAGCAAGCAAAGGCTCCGATTATGTAGCTTTCCATAGTTAACCACATGAACATAATAAAGCTACTCTGATGACTGACTTCTTTCTTACTTCTCATTTGCATGACTTTCAGCACCTCCCACATGCTGCAAAACTTTATAAGTTCTCTTTTCTGTCAAAAGGGACTTGAGCTATGGCTTAACCTTTGCTGAATACCACAATGAGGAGAAACCTGAACAGGTCTGTGGAAGCACCAAGACAGAAAGATGAGTGAAGCCTGAAACATGTGCCCCTTGGAGGTTAAAGGGAGATGGACTTCTTTCAAATATTATTTAATTTATTAGCCTACTTAGTCTTGAAGGAGATTTCCAATTTCTGATTTTTCTTTTGCTAGCTTTTTTTATCTTCCTAATTTATCTGGACGGCTTGCAAATAGAGCCTTATGAAAAGCTTCTTTGCTTTTCCATGGCTATATCCATTGATTCAGTAAGATACTCTTCCTGTAAACACTGCCTTCTTTACATCCTTAAATGAGCCTGAGTGCACAACCATACCACCACTGTTTTCACATGGAGCCTAAACCAAATTATTGTAACTGTGGTCTTAGCAGGAACTTCAACTGCAACAGGCAAAATACATAAACAAAAAATTACCAGTAGGAGTTTCATAAGGAGCTTACAAATTCCAGATTTTGCTAACCATTTCAAGCTTTCTTCTTTAATTACTTCCTTTTCCATGACTGATTCTGTTCATCATGCCCAGTAACACAAAAAATCCATCCCTCTGATAAGGTTCTGAAATTTAATCCTTCAGTAAAATATTACCCATACATTTTCATGTACTTTTACACTATTCTCGTATTCCCCAACTCAACTTGCTTGACCAGCCCAAAAATACTTATAGTCAGGGAAAATCTGGATGTAGTAATCCCAAAATACATCATTCCCTTATGTAAGATACAGCTGCAATCTAAACTGTTGGGCAAAACTTGACATTAGAAATAAAAAATGATATGACATGAGAGTCAGGAAGAAGGGTTTCCATCTGACAGCCATTCCTTTTCATTATTCTGTGGAAAATAAGCTGATCAGCCACCAAAGAAATCACATGTCCTCAAACTGCCTGAGTTTTCCATCAAAAACAAAATTCAAGACTATCTTGTTTGAAACAGAGGATTTCCCTGTGTGCCTCAGGAGACACTGCTGAAACAGGAAACCTACACAAGACAGAGAAGATAAAACATGGAGAGATCAAAGGCCTGCCTTCCTCTAAGCATCTTGTTGAAGGACAGTCCTTCTGCTGTGGAGAAAGACGTTCCAAAACACATCCCAGATGTGCACAAACACTTGCGATGTGTTTCTCATTTTCATCAAAACATGCTCTCAATTTATTCTTGATTAAGAAGACCCAGTTTTTCCTGATGACCCAACAAGGCTGTCACAATTTTTGCAAGTGCAGTTTTTAATACCTCGCTAACTTCAAGACTTCTGTCTTGAGCAACATCCCAACAATTTCTCAAGGACCCGTGGTGGTGTTACTTTACCCAAGGGATTTGGAAAAAAAAATGCAAGCTAGCACAACAATTAGTTGACACCACAAATTGTAGTCAGCCACCTTCAGATCACACAGATGCACTGAAGAGCAGTGGTTGTGGGATGAAAGGAGAGTACACAGAAGCTGAGGCTGCCTGGGGAGTCAAGTTGAAGCTTTACAAGGACAAAGACAAGTAATCTAAATACAAGCCTTCTAGGTTAATTCTTCTGTTGGTTTAGAGCTGCCACTGCATTACAGTAGTCTGACACTTTTCCAATACAACCAATATAGTTGCAGTCCTTCCTAGAGTAAATCCATTCATCTGGGTATTTGGAATTCTTCTAGTAATATGCGAATGACAAGCTGGGCTGCATGCCACAGAAACAGTTCACCACAGAGTTTGGGTGTTTGAGGGGGTTGTTTGTTGGTTGTTGTTTCTGTTGTTGTTAGTGGGTTTTTTCCCCTCACAGATGCACCTTCTTAAATGACAATTTAATTTCCTTTCCCTATTGTATTCTTTGCAATAAAATTTACCTAATGGTCCAGATAGAATGATACTGCACATTTCCATTTTTGCTGTCATCTTAAATTCAGAGGGGAGGAATAGGACAAAAAAAAATACACAAAAGGAGCTGAAGTTAGTCAACCAATTCCCTCCTCCCCCCAAAGTCCTCAGGCTCCAATGAGATTAAATCACAGAGTTAATACAAATCTAGTCTGTCAGTTCCAGCAGATACAGATACACCCTGCTTCTAACATAAAAGAGCAGCACAGTAAGAATATATATCCAGTTGATCTTAGGTTTAAAGTATAAAAGGACAAGAAAATCACTACAGATGATGCTAAGAGATTAAGCATAGCTAGAAAAACATCTATGATGCTAAGGAGAATTTCTCCCCTCCACAATTACCAGTCAAGACTACCAGAAGTGTGTTATCTTTTCTACTTAAACATAAATATTTATTTATTCATAACAGCATTACCAGTTCAGAAAAAAACCAGCAATTACTTTGATAACCTGTTCTTCCCATAACACTGACATTGCCAAAAATACAAACATTATCAGAAGACCACAAGTGTTAAATTGAAGATCATGCTACAAAAAGCAAGGACCCTCTGAAAGTATGAAGAGGAAGACAAAGTCACCCAAACCACCATAGCTGTGCAGTCTGCTGAGTCTGCAGCCTGTAAACTCTGCCTATAAATAGATTTTGCTTAAGGGATTACTCATAAATGGACTTCCAACAAAAACAGTGGAGAGACTGCAGGAGATAATTAGCTTTCAGAAAGCAGAGAGATTTTTACTTAATGTGCTAGTGCTAAGTGGACTAAGAACTGTTTAAGAACAGCATTCACTTTGCTGTGTATGGAACAAGCCCTGCTTTATTTTCATGCTTAATGCTAGCTCTGTATTTAAATGCCTTTGCTGTCTTGTTGTGCGATACATGAGACACTAAAAATAGCCTGTCTGTTCCAGAATTTCCATTGTGTCTAACTTTGAAAAGCTGCATTAAATGATGAAAATATTACTATGTATTAATGAAGATAAAGCATAAAATGTTGAGAGACTGAGACTGCATGCAAAGTAAATCTCTATTACATAGTTTATATGTAAACCTACTTTGTGCATGTCATTCAGACAAACCCTCTCTATTTCAAGCTGTACTGGAGAAAAACAAAACCAAAGAACAAATGTTTGAAAGTCCATGCCTTTTACTGCTACTTTTTCTTTTGTGTGTCTGTCTGATAAAGCCTGAAAACTCTCCAAAATTTAATAAGTCTTATCTCTGTGTTCTCCAGCTCTTCCTCTGTGCTGTAGAAACCTTTTTAATCCAACTCAGATGTTGTTTATACTTTAGAGAGCCTCTTGCAGCCAGCAAGACGAAACAGCAAGATATAGAGGTGTCCTCTCAGGACAATGTAAAAGCAGCCAGTATTGCATTTGCAAAGCAGAGCTGGTGATTTCATGGCAGGATTTACAGTCCGGTTTAGGATCCTGAGATATTTCTTATGTACATAAGATGCAAAGGACAGCAGATGTGGTTAGAACTAGGTATAGAGCAGGCATGGGCAGACTTCACAAAGCTGTTGTGCATCCTAACTCCAGGTTCAGTGGCTAACCACCATGGAGATTTCTTAAATACAGATCAATCACTGACTTCAACAGTTTCAGGTATTTCACTATCCTTTAGTGAGGGCTGGTTACTTTCTCAAGTAGTCTTGTGATATCACCAACCAGCAGTACCTATCAGACAATATCAGACAAATATACCTCTAAAAAGGTTAAAGCCAACTTACTCTACCACTCAAATTACTAATTACTCGACTTTTGTCACTTTTCCTCTACTCTGCCTTGCTGGACACATACCACTTACCCATGATGACATTTTCTAGGTGGTGAACTTCATTTGTAACCAAACAACTGACTGCTGAGCATCTTTCAAAACCACACAACAAACCATCCAAGACTTCTAAGGACTACATACACTGTGAGCAGCAAAACAAGAAACTTGTATTGGTTATATGTTCATTTCTATTTTCTGACTGTGCATATGTATATGTGCAGGTACTGTAAAAACACACTGAACTTTACCACCATGTACATAGAGCAATTCTGAACATTTCCCCATTTTACACATCAAAATGAGTTAAGTGGATGGGAAAAAAACCCATAAAGGTATACTTGTGTGCTTTACAACTTTCTAGTGGCATTCATTTTAAATGTATGTAATTTACAAGTCAAAGGATTGGTGCAGTTTCTCAGTACCACAACCCTACCTGTCAGAGTCAATCAGAAAACCTTAAGCTGTTCTTTGACTTCACAATCATCAGCTACAGTACAGACCTTGGCAGCAGCAGTTAGCTGGCCACTGATGGATGAGACAACAGAATGCAGTTTGCTCCTTCACAGCTACATTAATGCCATTCTGCCCTGCTGACAGGCAAGGTAAACCTGGTTTTGTCAGTAAGCCAAGCAGATATGATCCTGAAGATACAAGGGAAGCCAATCACAGAATCACAGGATGGTTAAGTTGGAAGGGACTTTAAAGCTCATCCAGTTCCAACCTCCCTGCCATGGGCAGGGACATCTTCCACTAGACTAGGTTGCTCAAAGCCCCATCTAATCTGGCTTTGAACACTGCCAGGGATGGGGTATCCACAACTCTGGGCAACCTGTTATAGCATCTCAATACCCACACAGTGAAGATTTTTTTCGCAATATCTAATCTAAGTCTACCCTCTGTCAGCTTGAAGCCATTACCTCTTGTCTTATCCCTTGTAAAAAGTCCCTCTCCAGATTTTTTTGTAGGTCCCTTTAGGTACTGGAAGGCTGCTCTTAAGTCTTTCGGCAGCCTTTTTCAGGTTTAACAAGCTCAACTCCCTCAGCCTGTTTCCATACAAGAGCTGCTCCAGCCCTCTGGCCATCTTTTTGGTCCTCCTCTGCACTTGCTCAATCAGGTCCACATCCCTCTTGTGTTTTGGGTCCCAGAGCTGAAGGCAGTACTGCAAAGGGGGTCTCATGACAATGGAATAGAGGGGGATTCTCATCACCTACTGCAACCTGCTGGTCATGCTTCTTTTGATGCAGGCTAGCACACAGCTGGCTTTCTGGGCTGCAGCCACATACTGCTGGCTTCTTGTCAACCAGCATAACCAAGACCTTCCCCTCAGTGCTGCTCTCAATCCATTCTCCTCCCAGCCTGTATTTGTGCTTGGGATTGCCCAAACCCAGGTGCAGGACCTTGCACTTGGAACTTCATGATGTTTGTACCAGCCCACCCCTTGAGCCTGTCAATGTTCCTGTGGATGGCATGGTATCATTGGCAAACTCGCTGAGGGTGCACTCAATCCCACTGTCCATGTGGCCAATTCCAACACTGACCCCTGAGGAACACCACTTCTCACTGGTCTCCACTTGGACATCAAGCTGCTGACTGCAACTCTGAGTATTGGTCCATTCATCAAATCCATGCCTCTCCAGTTTAGAGATGAGGATGTTGTACAAGCAGTACCAAAGTGTCATCCTCACAGAGTCACTTTTCTGGCTGTAACTGCATTTTAGCAGATGCCTAGCTCAATATTAGCAGTGATATATCCATTATGGGCCTGAAAATCCACTATAGCTACTCCGACTGCAGTTTTTCCTCAGCCAGAAAGCCACATGGTGCACAGGAATAGGCCAAATGCTAGGAAATGTGGGCAACTCCCATTCTGTTCACAAACGTTAATGTCCAAACCCAAGCACATTCTCCATTACAAAAACAGAGGCACAATTCCAAATGTAAAAAGCAGTTATTGTGGTTAGGGACAACTAACAATCCTTGACGGATCTCCTATTTGGAAAAATACTCTGTGTTCTGCTCCATCTGCAGCTACTGTTTTGTTACAAGATATGCTGCTTTCCCAAACAATTTTACCAAGTGATTTCTTAAAAATTCAACTCCAGAGCAGGATATCTAGACTGAAATGGCCATGGTCTGATAGGAAAGGTTGGAGAGCTGATTAGAAAGCACAAAATATAATCAAGATATCAACACTTACTCCCAAATAGCTTAAAATGATCTCAACGTGTACAGAAGCAGCAATAAACAGTTCATATTTCTGTCCTTCCAGAGGACACACTACAAAGGGCAATCTGGGCGAGCTGGTGTGAAATACATGTTCCTGGCAAAGCTCTGCCAGCTCAGACACTTCTTTGTTACTGCACTGCCCTCCTGATGCAGCCTCTCTGGGCAACTTCTAGAGGACAATTCAGCTCCTGGGGTGACCCATGCTTTGTTCAGTAAAAGCAGCTCCAAGCCTAACCTTGGCCTTCATGTTTCTGCTACATATTATTTATCACTCATACTGCATTTTAGAGGCAGACATTAGAACTGTCATCCAAAAAGCAAGCTGCACCCTCCCAGCGATATCACAGCTGCTGATTGCCAGATCTTTCATGATTATAAAGTCTAAAAGATGTATCCCAGTACCTTTTGGTTTATGATATTTTTGCACACAGAATCTGTAGCTTTGAGATAGCTGTCAACAGAGACTTACACCTCCCCTACCCCGCTCTTTTACACTTCATTTAAACTCAATCTCAGTGCAGGGGTTGGGTTTATCCTATGGTACACTGTTCTCATGATTCAGTAACCTTCACTCCATCAAATCCCCAGAAGTACTGCCTACTTCCAGCTTCGACACAACCACACTGCTGGGAAGAGAAGGTATATATACAGAACTGTCCCTCCTCACCCCTGTTAGGAGAGCAATGTACAGCAGAACAAAGCCAGGCAGGACTAACAGCCCTATAATACTGGTACATAATAATTCTGGGGCTGCATATACTTGCTATCGGGTGCATGCATTTTGCTATCACAGCACATCTGCGAGGTACTTTAGCATTTCACCAGCATTACTCCCCACTCACTATTCCAAACACTCTGCAAATACAACACCTTTCTTCAAACTGTAAAGAGAGGAAAAAATATCACAACAAATGAGTCGCTCTTCTGAACTGACTTTCACATTAGGAGTTTTGAAGTCACTTCAACAGCTCTGCTGTTTCCACCAACTCCTGTCTGTACTGCAGATTATAAAAGATCTTACTACTCTATCAAAAATACATCCCAGTCCATACAGCCACTTCCTGCTACCTATGTACACAAGTCAAGCCTGCCTACTTATTCCTGAGAGTGAGTTTCAGCTGCAGTCACCACTGTTGTTGTGGACATGAGCTAATATCTACAGTCTTATGTGTTATCAGCCAAATGGCTGATATTCAGAAACTGTATTGTAGTGGTGATGGATGTACCAAAAATTGAGCACTGATATAATTTTCAATTGTAATATCTTCTCTCTGACCTAAAAGTTCAAGAAGTCATCGCTGGACTAAATAGAGCAAGCAAACTCAATACAAGAGTCACTGAAAACGAATCTCCAGATGTCTCTTCACATAGCCACTTTCTCTAACTGTAGCTTCTCTCAAGCAGAATGAGCTAGTGAATCACTCACTGATATGTCTTGGGTTAGCTCACATCCATTTAAACCAGCACGAAGCTCTGCACCTTTGATGTGAGCTAATTAAGCTCACACGGCTTTCTCCAGCCTGGCTTCTGCAGATTCGGAAGTGAAGGGAGCCAAATTAGGCCCATCTGTCTAAATGGAAGGGAGTCCTCTCCTGCCATAAGGCACACTTCATTACCCAGCACAGGAGCTGCCTTCCAAGAGTGCCCTGAAACAGGGTTTCATTTCTGCCAACAGCTACCCAGAATACCAGGCACAATGAGCATGGGAGTTTTTATGAGAACCACGATTCCGTGCTATCAGCTTCTTTGAACAGAAACTTCAAGGGTCTGTCTACAAAGGGCTTTCCTGCAATAGCCTTTTGTTTAACACTTGGAACTTCTTGGCAGCAACAGATCTGCAAAATACTTCTTTTTTTCCCATTTACAAATAAAGAAGGAACTAGCAAGCTTCAGTGGGACAGTGGAGATGACTTTCCCTGCAGCCATTCATTGTGTGAACATGAGGAGAAACTTCCTTACTGTGACAGTGACAGAGCACTGGAACAGGTTGCCCAGGGGGGTTGTGGAGTCTCCTACATTGGAGATATTCAAGACCCACCTGGACAAGTTCCTGTGTGATGTAATCTAGGTTACCCTGCTCTAGTAGGGGGGTTGGACTAGATGGTCTTTCGAGGTCCCTTCCAACCCTTAGGATTCTGTGATTCTGTGATACTATAGTCTGTAGTCCATACAAGCTCTGGAAGCCTCTCAGCTGCTAAACTGGAATCCCAATAAGAAAGTAGCCTTAAGTAATCCGCGTCATCATGTACAGCTGCTAAAAAAGGACTCCATGCTGGTAGTCAGTAGTAGGATCTGGGGAAGCAAGGAAGCAAAGGTAGAAGACACACAACTTCAGTTCCCAGATTTGTCTTGAAGAATTTGATCTGGTAGACAAACTGCAGAACTGTGGTCAGATCCCATGCTGGCTCTGCCACAGCGCTGTGCCTCAGTGGAGTTATTAACCATACTTTGGTTGTTATACAAAAGCAACCACCAGAGCAAAACTGTAAGTGACAAATAAAAAA
>NDXB01008892.1:33317-51004 GCA_002631895.1 Agapornis roseicollis
AAAAAAAAAAAAAAAAAAAAAAAAAAAAAAAGGCATGCATGCCACAAGCCTGTTTGGTCAGAGAGACAGATGGGTTTCCATCTGCACATGGCAATGTGGATTACAGCACACAATGTACTACACAAGTTCCTAACTTAAAAACTAATCAGCTATGGCCACAGCACATGCCTAAACTGGAAGGTTAGGAAGAGGTCAGAAACTGTAAGGGAAAAGATCTGACTTTTTCCTATTAAAGTGTAAAGTATGTGGAAAGGGCACACACGAAGGGAAGATGCTCTTTCACAACTCTGCAGTCATGGCCTAGCAAAGGCATATTTTTGACCGTCACAGGCCAAGATGAGAAAAATCCATTTCCATGCCTGAAACACAGGACTACTGTGTGGAGAGTCACTGTAAATATTAGCAGCTTATTGCTGGCAGTTGATCTTAACAGGGACGCCTACCAAAAATCTGTGGAACACAGCCCTGCATTTCAATAATACCTTCGGTTTGCATAGTTGTAAGAAGTACATAAATGAAAGCCAGAAGGCAGGCCAAAGCAAACAGGCTTGTTTGGGGAGGGGAAAAGGGTAAGAGGCAGGAGGGATTAAAAAGTGGTGAAAGGAGAACATGTACTGAAAGGAAACATGTTTGTAACTAATAAACACAGTTTTAAACAGGACTTCATACCTACATAGCAAACTGTAAGATGTTTAAAGTCAAGCAGAACTGGCTTACCTAGAAAGCAAATGTTGCTCAGATTTGCATGGGACAATTTTGACTAAGATACCAGTCCTGGTTTAGATATTTTTCCTAACACAGGGTCATGAAAGCTTGAGTAACTTGTGCATCCTTCCCTAGGCAACCTTGAACTAGCAGTGTACCGCAAAATATACCAGTGCATGAACTCAGAGTACAGGTAATTAATCTGACACTATATCTCACATTCCTCCACAGCTCTTTCTAAGAAGGCAGACTTAAATCAGATCCAAGCCTTCTCAAAATAAAAGAGTCACACCTACGTTTACCTCTCTGTCTAGGGCTTGTGTCTCAATTTCCTGCAGTATTACTGACTTGCATAATGATGACAGGCATGCATAAGGAAAACCTGTGGAGCTTGATAACAACTGTGTCTTTTGCCTATTTCTGATCCGCTTACTTGCCCCTTGGTAGCAATTTATTTCTGCTAGGATTAAGGCTGATGCTTGGCCTTCTGGCTTAACTTCAAAACAGTTGCCATTAAAACTGAACTCAACAAGCTGCTACAGAAACATTCTCTTCTTTTCCTAGGGCTTAGAAAGGACAATCTTCTATTCAGCAGAACTAACAATTCCACCATCCATGAAGTGACAGGTTCAAAGTCTGTCTTGACAGTCAGCAAGGTCAGAAATGTGAATGAGACAGAAGCATGAGGCCAAGCAGCCCAGTGCTTGCCTTGATATTCAGGGTAAGGCATAAAATACCCAGTGTAGAAGTCATGACATTTTTATATTGAGAACAGCTATTTTAGAGAATACTGAAGGGTTGTCATGGTTCCCTTGACCTCTCTATAGCTGGACACTGTGAGAACAAAGAGAACTTATAGATGAAACTGATTCAATAGAAGACTTTCCATTAATTTTTATGGCATCTGAGGGTTAAGTCATTAAGCTATACAGCTTTACAGACAGAGTTACAAAAAAAGATCTAATAAAATTGTGCCAAGCTCTCTGCAGCATGGCTAAAACTGTTCAACATTCTGTACAGTAAGCAGAATGCACAATGCTACAGTTTGATATCAAAGCTTTTGCATCAGTTACATGAAATAACTGATGCACCCAACTGAGTTCAGAGCACAGTCACCCTAGACCCAGAAACTTTATATTAAACCACAGAGCTGTGTAAGCTTTTCCTAATTCAGATGAAATCTTGCCCTATCTTTACATCAAAACAAACTCTTCCCCTTTTAAAAATTCTGCAAATAAAGTGCACCATCAGCAATATAATCTTTTTTCCTCTAACTTTTCACTGTAAAGCCCTGAAATCTTTGTCAAGAAGGTGTAATAAAGCATCTCTGAAAAAGCAATCTGAATGCACTTTACATTTTTTCCTTTTGAAAATTGAAATCAACTTGAAAGCACATATTGGGATCCCTCTCTCTGACATGCAACCAAGGAAGTTCTGTATGTAAAAAAAATTAAAATGTGTGTGTAACAAAAAAGTTGCATCTATGCAAATACACATTCCAACATACTTAGAAAGTAGGTATCTATCACAAGTAGAACCAGCTCTTTCACATGCTCATTATCTTGACAGACAAGATTACACGCAAATTTTATTTTTATATTATAAGGGTGCTTTGAAACGTTAGTTCAAAGCACCTTTAATGTCCAGCTTCCCTAATAATAGTATGTTATCTTCTGTCCTCCTTTTCCTGAGGTGATGTGCACTAAGCTCATCAAAATATAAATCCTTGTCTGCTCCGACACCTGCCAGGCCACCACTATCCCCCAGGCTGGTCAGCAGTCAGGCACAAATTATCATTGCCAGCTTGTAAAGCAGAGTTACTCCTCCTTCATCCACATAATAGCTGCACCTGACATCACCTCTCATTAGTTTTGTTTCCCTGGCTCTTGCTGCCTTCTCCTTCTGCTCACTGTGCTTGCTGAGGCACTTTCCTCAAATGTATCTCTTCATGCACACCAGCTGCAGCAGGCTTCTATCCTGACACTCAGAGCAGAAGCAAATGGTAAAAAGAATTGCAAGAATTAACATGTGATGTGAAATTAACATGTGATTAAAGCACTATCAAGGAGATAGAGATCAATTTCTTGTTTCAGAATTGAGACGTTTTAACACATTATGGGATGGCTTCATTTTTAAGTTAGTCTAATGAAAGAGATACCCAAAAGCCAAAAATCTTAAGCAGATGATGAAATAAATCTTTTATTTCAGTGTGCTTGCCAGATCAGCTGCAATACTGAAGGAGGTCTCAATAAAATTTGTGTCTTTTCTTTATATTTAGTAGTAACACAGCATGATAAGAACAAATTTTCTGTAACAAAAAACCCCAAACCAAACATCAAACTAACAGGAAACATGTAAAGAAAATGAACAAACAACCCCACAAAACATTGAACAAAAAAATCAACAAACAAAACAAACCCACAAAAATTGGATATTTAAAGACAAAAACTGAGAACAGCATCTCAGAGCAACTACATAAACTCAGCAAGCCTAATATTCCCCAAGGTGTTAAAGTTGCATGGTAGATTCAGAGAAAGCAAACTTTGGTTATGTTTATGTCCAAGCATAGTTAAAACTGATTTCTACATTATGCCAGCAATCACTATGAGGCCTTCCCTTATAGACAGGCATGTTGGTAAAACACAATAAAACGCAGTCAATCTAAGTGAATGAGCCATAAACACTCTCAGATCCTATCTAACAAGGATTCTGCTGTATGAAACTCTGGCTTCATTTTCAACTGGGGAGGAGAACGTGAGTGAGAAACTACTATAAAATAAGAGTTTCACTATGAACATACTCTTAGGGGTATGCTGAGAAGTATTCAAAGGGTGATTTTATTTTAGGAAAGGCCAATTATTACTCTACAGGTTTTGCAACTCTGCCTGTAAGTCAACCTCCACATATGAATGACACCCAGAATATTAATACCATCTATTGGTACACTAATATTCTGCTCCTATATGGGATTTTATTCTAACCTGATCTTTTAATCCTGTAAATGAAGTATCATAACATTACAAAACATTATGGAAAGGACTTACCAAACTTCGGATTTGTATCTGTTGCATCAACACAGCAGTAAAACCTTTATAGCACCCAATACCCTACATATTGACTGTTCAAGTTAATTCTTGCTTGAAACACAATATGCATGGATTGCTAACAGGTATATGCATAAGGGACATACTAATACTGAATGTAATTGTCACCACATTATCCATAGCAAAACAATTGCTTGTTTAGTAAATTAAGTCTTTATCCAGTTTCTTGGATCTTAAGTAGTTTCTCCAAATAAAATGCACTAGTTTTGTTTTGGCTTACAAAATGGTGGTTGTTTTTCTTTTTTGCCCTGATACTATGAAGCTCTTGCCATCTGTAATTTGTGTCAGAAATGGTATTTCATTCTGCTTTGTGCTAGGTGCTGTACAAAAACCCCCAGTGACAGTGATAAATACCTACTCTGACCTTTTTTCCTCTCTACTCATCTTTTTTCCCCAGTATCAGTAGAGAATAACCATCTTTACCTTAAACTTTGCTATGCTTCTGACCAGGACAATTTAGCATAAGCAGGACATATATTGCCCAGAAAAGTTCACTCAAAAAAAACCTTCTTATCCTTCTTTGTCTGTTCTCTCTGCCCATTTCCCTTGCTTCTTCAGTGTACCATTTTCACTCTGCACTCCTTTATTTCTACTTCTCTTGGTATAGCTTTTCAAGAGCTAGGCCCAAGATCCTGAAAAGGTCTTTTGCTTGGCCCTCCCTAAGGACTCCAGCATCCCCCAGCCCACTGAAACCCAACAGTACTGGCTTCTGGGATACATCAATAAAGGAAGAGAGCCCTCCATGCCTTCCCTAATTTCTCACCATCTCAGCAGCCTCTCCTGCTCCACAGGGAAGGCAGTGCCCAGCAAAGCCTGGCAGGGATGCAGTTGCCCCACGTTTCTTCTGGCTGGACACGCCAATTGCCTCATCTGCACTTACACAGCAAGGGCTACAGGGCAGCACCTCACCTTTATTCATGCAGCACCCAGCTCAGCAATGAGCAACCCAACATTAAGAAATGCTGCTATGCCATTATGAACCAGGGTGTGACAGTAAGTACCATTGCTTATTCCTCCATGTGCCAACCAAGAGGCTTACTTCCAAGAGACCAGCACTCTCATGCTATCCATGTGAAGATTTTGGAAAGGGGGAAAGAGAATCTTGGAGTATCTCCCTTCACTCCAAAATCCAGTTTTACAAAGTGTAAAAAAATACCATTCTGCACATCAAGGCATGACAAGGTCTCTCCTCTGTTTTGGGAGTAGGTACAGAAATCAGTTACCCTGGCTGCTGAGCCCAATGTTACAGGCTACTGCGCACCCCAAAGACTCAGCCCTTGATTTATAGGGCTGCCTACCTGTCATCTGTGGAAAACCAGGATGTCAATGTTTAAACTGCTATCTCAAACTACTGTTCTTTTACTTCTTCCTGCTAGGAATTCATCAGCTTGCAGCCTGGAGGATACACCCAGCACTTCTGTACCCAGGGACCAGCCTTGCCTTCACTCCTACTTCTTCCTGACAAGCCTTCTTTTACCAGGAAAGGAAACAACCATAATTGAGCATGGCAGTAATCCATATTTCCCCATGTAATGTTAGCAGCAGCAGAAATGGTTTCCTGTAGCTCCTGTTAGCCAGCTGCACCCAGGCCCCCCTCACTGATGCTGCCCATCCTGCCTGCGCATGCTCCCCCCCTGCAAACCCTGGCTTCTGCAAGGACCGGGTGTTCAGTGCTGGCACAGGCGCAGAGGGGTTCCTGCTCTTTAGTGGCATTAATAACCTAGCTTAAATATCGGTATGCATTCATACCGATAATGTAAAACCCAAAAGACTGATTTTGCCCTGAAGCACTTCAGTGAAGCCTCAGCTTTTGACTCTAGCAGAGGTACAGTACTGTTAACACGCACTCTCCCACCACTGCAGGTAGCATACAGATGAACTAAATATAAAGCTACTCATGCAAAACTTCATGGCACTGGGCTCAGGTTTTTTATCACTTTAACTAAACATCTTGAAGCCTCTTTGGAGAGTGTTTTATTTAGGAGCAGTAATGCACAGTTGTCAGGGGGGTTTGGTTCATTTAATTAAGTTGAATACAATTACACTCCAGTGGGTCTTAAAAGTGCAAGAATCTATTTAAATATTATTTAGATGCGTATCTTTTAACTACCACAGATTGCACAGGGCTTCATGCTTATATCAATTAGGGATATCAACCTTGCAATAAGAGCTCTCGTTCTTGCCAACTTACAATCCTTTCTGCTCTGGGATCTCGTATTTTATTTGCTCATTTCCCTTTATCTGTGTACAGTGAAGATGGGCTTTCTGCACTCCTGTGTGCTCATATTGCTTCATCATTGCCAAAGCGCTTCCTAATTAGGCTAAATAGGTCACTTACCCAAATAAAAGAGAAGTATTTCTCCTTACCTACATAGCAAATCCTACAGAGTCCAGGCTTCAATAACTGTGAGGTTGCCATATCTCCCAGGTGTTTCAAGGTATGTCTTTAAAGGGGCAACATGTACTACCTACAGGAGCTCATCAATAAGCAGGATGCTATGTGCTTGTTTCAAGGAAGTGCTTAAGCCTGTGGGTGCTGTCAGTCCAGTGGCCCTGCCCACTGAAAACAGACACAAGGGCATGGAATGAAGCTGCATCAGGGGAAGTTCAGATTGGATACTAGGAAAACATACTTCACTGATCGGGTGGTCAGTCACTGAAGCAGGCTCCCCAGGGAAGTGGTCACAACACCAAACCTGTCAGAGTTCAAGGAGCATATGGATGACACTTTCAGTCATATGGTTTAGTTTTAGGTAGGTCTGTGAGGAGCAGGACTCAATGATCCTTATGGGCTCCTTACAACTTGGGATATTCTGTGATTGTATATTGCTTTCACTGGAGACTTGAATGCATTGATCAAATATTGCCATATCAGACATGCATCTCTAACTGAAGTGTACAACAATTGGAAGAGCCCCACATAGCTAAAGAGATTATAGAAAGCAGAAGCTGGCAGAACCCTAGTGTCAATAAAAGTCACAAAAGTCTCTACAAAACTCAATAGCTGGTTCTGACTGATCCAAGTCTCTGAATCACACATTGAAAGACAACTGCAGATAAAAAACACTTGGACTTTGAGGGTAAGCCAAGTGCTCTATGCATAGCAACTTGAACATCAAAAGAAGAGCATCTTGCTAACTAACCATTTGTCAGGAGAGTTGTCACACCAAAGAAAAACATCTCACCTACCTGTAAAAGCAACTCTAACATGAGAAGAAACTGTCAGAAGGAAGAAGCTTCCTCACAGACTCTCCTTCTGATATGAAGAGACTGCAGTCTTGGGGAACACTGAACCATGAACCCAGCAAGAGCACCAGGACAACCTAAGTACAGGAGACATCTGAGGCACCACAAAAACAGCAGAGAGTTCTCAGAGCAAAAGGAAGATGTTACACCACTTTTCACATTATGCACCATTCTCAGTTTCAAATCATAGTAAATAAGCTGCATCACTCATACGGAATCACGACTTGAAGGGAAACAAAGATTTGGCTGTACGACTTTCTCAAGAAGAAAGGAGAATCATATGTTTTTAGATGTGGTGATCTCTTCAAAGCTTTAAAGGTACAACCTGAAATGCAAAGGCTGGTTCAGAATGAGTTACATGTGAACAAGGAGTCAGGGCATCAGACTGTCTCTAGGAAAATAGCAAATCGTGCTCTCAACCTGTTTTAGCTAACCAGACCTCTGCTACAAATTACCTATTTGAAGCATCTGCTGGCAGTACCTGAATGGCATCATTCTATATGACTCATACACTCAACAAAGATTACCCACCTATAGTCTGTATTTGTCTTTAAGCAAAACCAAAACAAGGTGCAACCAACTAGACATGAAGGCGTACTTTGCTCTCTGATATCCCTACTCAGCACCTGCAGTGAGCCCTGTCATTTCTGAGCCAGGCTTAAATCTCTACTATTTACTTCCTATGTGCTCCCTGCTCATCCATACCATTCAGTCACCTCCTCTGGGCCTCCCCAAAGCCAGCCTGTGTGCTGACCTTCCCCTGACAAAGCCTCAGTGCGTGCTTCAGCCATTTCCTGCCATGAAGGCAGCAATTCTTCCTTTCACATGATCCTCTTAAACCCCTCTTCCTAGCAGTTGCAAGTTACCCTGCTGAGCTGGGACTCTCTTTTCACTTTTCTAGCCACAGAAATACTGGATACTGAGTCACTGCACTTCCATCCTTGTCAGCCTCCGCTTCCTCTTTGCATGAGAGGTATTTTCCTAAGAGAGGAATGAGTCTGAAGAAAAAGAATAAAACCCACATCATTGCTTTTTTTTTTTTTTTCCAACTGCTCAAAAACACACTGCAACAGATCTACCTAAAAATGGCAGAAGGGCCAGTGAGGAGGTAACAAACCACTTTACTTCCCTCTCTTTCTCATGACACTTTTCAAAACAAGTAACTATCTGTAAGCATTTTGCAGTAGTTGTAATTAGGTTTGGCAGATGAAAAATGAAAATTTGTACAGTCTTTTGTATTCTAAGTACATTTGAGATGAAGATTAAAAACCACAAGTAACTTGGCAAAGATTACCTGAAGAAAGTACTGTTCTGTCAGACAGAAAAAGCAACACTAAGAACATCCACTTCTTTGTTTTCTCTTAATTTTGGCAATTAGGAACTCAGCCTTCACACGGACCAAACCCAGTGAGATTCATCATGAGTAGGTCTGTAAGAAGGATATGCAGAAGCATCTCTTTCTTCTCTCATTTATGCATGAACACACACCGTATGCGGTACGAAGCCATTCTTCACTGTCATGCCAATATTCTGATGAAGTCCATGACCTTTTGTTCTCTCTTAACTTCCTGAGTTTAGATACCTTCATGCAAAGCTTCAGTTTTACAAACCCAAGTTTATCCATCTGCACGTATATACTCACTCCCAGACACAAAATCTAAACAATACATTGCTGGATCTGGAATAAACAAGAAACAATATACAACACTGAGCCAACATATCCCAGTATCCCTTCAATTCAGTACACAATAAAACAAGCCACCACAGCAGAGAGGGGCAACACAGGATTAGACTCTATTTCACACCTCAATGCAAAATGCACAAAGTAAAGGTAGCCATAATTAAAGTGGAAAACAGATATTTTTTTTTTAAGGACTGACAACCATTTTACACTACCTACAACTGAGCAGTCTCCACTGATGACACAAGAAATAGTACAGACCCTCACACCAAACCCCTCTGAACAATGCATTGGACACACGATCACAAAATAAAATACGATGAAAAACAGGCATCTTCCAATTTTTATTTGCACTGTGTGCAGCAAGCAAGGTGGAAGCTTCCACATACAAGCCGGACACTGACAGATGAATTTGGGTAATTAAGAAGAGACAGCAGGAATTTGGCATTTTCTTCTATAAGGAAGATGACCTTAGAGAAACTTTACAAAACTATGGTATGTAAAAGCACAGAGAAAAACGTCCAAAGAATTTGCCACGTATGAAGATTCACAACATGCCCTGCCAGCAGGAAATCTGCCTTTACTCAGCCCTTTTTCCTCAGTGAAATGATAAGAGACAGACCTAAGGAAACACGTCCGGTGGGAGACGAGATGTCTGCTACTGTAGCTACACCAGTGTTCCACTGTGGTACCTGAAGCTACCTCTGCTGTTAACATTTTTCAAGGGGCATAAACAGCCTGCCCACAGCCTGTTCTTACTTCCAACAAAACCTGTGGCAAATAGCAAGTGACCTCAGGGACAGCAGGAACACAAGAGGTTCTGTGGTGATGATCTCCTACTGTGTTTGCTGTGCTGAAAAAAAAAAAAAATCCACTCATCTATATACACTAGACATACATGAAAACCCAAATATCTCTTCTGAGCCTAATTAGTCCTCAGTCTGACACAAAGCACCATGTAAATCCAACAAAGTACAAGTCAGAAAACAGCCAATATAGATTTGTGCCATAGGCACTGTCACCCCTGCTCCACTGCCCATCAACTGCCGTATTCCATGATATGCCCAATGTGACAGCTGACCATCAGCTTTTCATTCCTTGTTTGACTTGAAATTTCCTAGCCTTACCAGTGGTTTTGGTTTTGAAATACAGTATCTTCATTAGTCCTCTGATAAAATGGTGCACATGGAGATCTGTTCTCCCCAGTGTTGTACAAAGCATGACATATTCCCAGAACACACCCTGAAGCAGTGAGGTTTTTTTGAAGTGTAAGCATACAGTCATCTTGAAGATGGAAATGTGAAGACAGAAACTTGAAGACAGGAACCATGACTGACACACAAAGCGCAATCTGCCCGCACCTTTTCCTGTGTTACAATTGTTATTTATGAATTCTAAGATGGGAAAGAAACCTAATAATGAAGTGGAAATCACAACCTGCAAGTTGCAGTGTATATTATGCATGAACACAAATACATTTATGTAAAAATGGGATTTTTCTTATTTTCATCCTTACAGAATATACATTTTAGCTTAAATGCAAAATACTTATCATCAGCTTTCAGAGCTATTGCACTAAGCTGGCCAACCACTTAAAGTTCCAAAGCTCGTAAGTATTAAAAATAAATCTGTATAACCGAAGGCTACATTTAAGTCTATGCACTGATACTGATAACAACATAACAGGGATGGTGAAAAGACATAAGCCTCAATTTAGCAGTAGAAAATAAGTATCCTCTATTTGCACTCCATCCCTGGGATTGCAGTAGAAATTTCAGGTGAGAAATTTCACTCTTTCATCTGAGTTGGAATATGTAGGAAGCAGCGGCTGGAAGACAGCAAGCACAAAATCCAGAGGATGAAATTGTTTCAGAATTGTAACAGACACAGATAAACAGAGATAATAAACAAAGACAAAACACATCTCCTAAACTGTAAGCGCATAAACCCCACATATTCAACAGAATGATGTACCACTTTATTATGACCAGTATGATATTATTCTGGCAAGCAAAATACCTTAAAAGCCTAAAATGCCTTTTTGCTGAAGTACAACGTAACGCTATGCAATCAGACCTGGCATATGTTTCCACACAAGCTCCAGCTGTGGGTGTACACTCACTAAAAAAAAAACTTCCAACATTTCCATCGTGATGCAATGAGCTCTTATGATAAGTGCTCTCGAACCCATTTTTTTCTCCATCCAGTTAGACTGGGGTTACAGTCAAGCAGAGAGAAAGCTTTACAGTAGGGTCAACTTGGTGCTGGCACTGAAAGGGCCAGGACACTCAACTAGTCTGAATTTGTGTAGGAATGCCAGAAGTTGGTTTTTCCTTTTTTATTGAAAACCTACAGGCCACACACTGCTCAACAATAAAAAATAACTTCCATGCCTTAGGCTCATGAAGTTTTTATGTAAAGGGAGCAGAAGTTAGATCCTTTATCTTTTGTTTTTTCTTCATCCTTTGTTTCCACATGCCCATTAGCACTGCACAAAGCATCTTCAGTTGCAAGCAAAAAGGTTAGGGGCATCTTGAAATCAAAACATTGCTCAGGTAACTCTCTATGTAACATTGTAACAAGCATGGCAGCATTTTCACTGCAAAGCTTTCAAAGTATTGATGTTATTATATTAAATAGGTACCTAATCTCCTTTACATACACACACTCCCACACACATATGGAAAGGTGGATAACACTGTGATACAAAATTTTAGCATGCTGTTACCAAAGAGCAAAAAGCACTGTATATCATCTTAAATACAGTGACTATAATGAAACAGAAAATTACGTGTATCTGTTCTTGATAATTATGTTACCATGCCTGTAAGCTTCAATGTGTGTGTTTACTCATGCACATAAGAACATCCACATCTTTTCCATCTGGAGGCCTGATCATGTAAACTGATCTGAATAGCATATCCCTGTGTTCATGCAGGACCACAAGAAAGCCAAATCAGCAAAATCTAATGGACCTGTAGCAGGGTCAAGCATGCTACAGCACTCCAACCACATTACAGTTGGATCACAACATTGATACAAAGAACCAGTTCTCCATTTTATCGCATAACTTCCCATAAAAAAGCCTTGAAGTGTGCTTTACAAATCTTTGCTGTATCACATTTTTGAGCTTGTCCATTTAGTTTTCCTCCAGTTATAACCTCCTTAAAGCTGTTCTGCAAATAGGTTATACAATCCCCACTCTCAATTTCAACCTATTCATAGGAAGCATGCCTCTAAAATTTGTAGGTAGCTCAGAAATGCTTATCCAGGTGTCATTAAAATTTAAGCCATCGAGTATTTTATTACACTAATCAAAGTGCTAATAAAAATAGTATATTATAACTTTGTGCTTCAAAACACGGCAGTCTGCTATTACAGTCAGCCAGGAAAAGCATTCCCCTCACCTCAAGAAGATCAAAGCAGAACCAGGTGCCCACACCTAACCCACACCACAGAGAGTGCACTGTGGTGGTGGCAGCTCCTTTTACTTATAGAGTACTTACTTTCCATAATGGAAATCCATGTTGTGAACTCCTAGGTTCAAATGTGTTTCAGGGAACTGTGTGGTATTTCTGTCCTGCCAATGGGACAGTTAAGTCTCTTGATGATAGTGAGAAATAAAAACCATTCATACTTCTCTAATCACACAACACATGTGCCTACATACTTCAACAGAGAATACACTTTTATAGCAGAAACTTAATTTTTACAGACTTGCATATATTAAATCCAATTCCATCTTTACGTTAATCTCCTTGTGAAAAATATTGACTCCAAACTCTTGCAAAGTTATCTCAGCATTTCTGCAGTCACAACCACCACCTTCCTCCTCCCTCATATCACCAATAATGGCAGAATGTTCATTAGTCATTGCAATACAAGAGAAATTATTAGCAGCACTTTACGTTAAAACAGGTATTGTGACAAATCACTTTCCTGTGTCATTACAAAATAATTTTTATTCATCCTGTGTCACTGCACCTCCTAAAGTCCAAGGACAATATGTGCTCTACAATCATTAATACCAAGACAATGGGGTAAACGGAACAGGAGAAATCCTGTGCTGCTCCATGAAGTAAAAGCTACAACCAAAGACTCCAAATGATGAAGGGACACCTGGAAAGGCACAGGCAACAGGGCTGGGTGCACCAGCATTCTCTCCTCCATCATGCCACATCTAGAAGGAAAAGAAGTCCCAAAGGAGCTGAGCCAATTGCCAACACTGGAGTAGTTCAGATGGGGTATGGAAAGAAGTCCTTCCTCCCCCATTACTCAAACTCCATTGCCCCAGGCACTGCCCGTTTTGTTCATTCCTCACAACCCTGTGCCACATCCAGCAGTGACCCTACCCTATTGCACCCCAGTCCCTCTGCTTCGCTCACACAGCTTACCCTCTCTGCTCCCACTTGCACAGCACCTTGTGCAATCAGCGCTAATTTACATTGATTTCTTGACAGCATCAGAATAAGTTAGATTCATCATTACCCAGTCCTGCAAAATGTCATTCGCTCTGATACATGCTAAAAATGTTTTTCACCTGACTATAGAAAATGGTAACCAGTATGTGTAATACATCATATTCCATATAATTCCTTTAAGTTACCATTGTCCTGCATGTGCAACTCTTTCATTTTCCACACCAATTTTCACATTTCCTTTCTGTTCAGAGACTGCCATTTTTTCACATCTACAAAAGGAAGGAGGCATCATTACAGGCAAATTCTGGTGATCTGATAATCCACTGCTCTTAAAAGACAGAGCACTTGATTGACTTACAAAATGTGAATAAATATGAGGAAAAGGAGTATTTCCAAATGCTGATAATGGAGCCCATATTCACAGCAAACCAGCAACTCATCAGAAAATAGAATTTTATCATCAAGAATCAAGTTTACCTTAAATTCATAGTTATTACCTAGTAAACCACAGTTCATAGTAGACAAAGAGCAGGTATATACAAGTCTTCCCTATTTTTTCAAAGGCCAGGGAAACCCAGAGTTTGATTTCAGGGCACCAGAACCAAAACCTCTTATCATTCCTGACTGTGCAGGGTCTTGCAGGGACTGAACTGTCTGATGGAGACATCTGTTTTACGTGACTTGACATGCAAGAAAAAGCCTGGACCAAAGGTTATCTCTACAAGCTGTCTTTCTTCATAAAGATATTAGCATTGCTGCATGGAGATGAGAGGGAAAACAGATGCAATAGGTTAAATTTCAAATATAAAAATGAACCCAACACCTCAACTGATAGTCAGTGACTTTCTGGTTTGATTTCTTTATTTGAAAGAAATATTTCTTTTTCTTTTAAACAGAAAAAAGAAATACCAGCCAGTCTGAAAAGCAGAGGCCAGGCCTTCTGGGTTTATCTTTATTGTTGCAAGTGGGATACGCTTTCAAAATGTACTCCAAAGCAGAAGTCAGAACCAAAAAAGTTTTGAATCAGAATGTCCCAAAGTGCTTTTTGAGCTAACAACACAGTGCCAAAGCCATTTTGCAACATCTCATTAAAAACTGGAAAAAAATCAGTATATTGCATATTCAAAATCATGTTCTACCTGGAACAGCAACTTGGTTGCCTGCACTTCTCTGTAGAGCTGTGCTGAACAGCTGGCTTCAGGTGGAGCGGCCTCCCAGTGCCAAGCAGACATCAGAGAAACACAGTCGTCTGAATCAGACACTGGGAGAGCAATAGAGTAAAGAGATTTCCATGGGAGGTCATGGAGAGCTAAAGATGGTTTATGGAAAGGCAATCTTGAGAGAAATCTTCATCTGGTAGGAGCTTCCACAACTCTTCTTGGCAAGCCTCTGACTGCTTTTATCAGTCACAGATCTACTTCCCCGATCTCTCCAGATATCCAGGCTCAGTATCAAATTCCTCTACCCAAAGTATGTTAGTCAGTATGTAATTACATGTTATTACAGTAATATTATCAGCTGGCACCCTTCTCACTTTTTTCTTTACTACTTTGATAAGAAACTCAAATAGTCAGTGAAATGTTGAAAGTAAGATAGATTATATACGTAAATAGTAGGGCGCCCAGTACAAACCCAAGTGAGCTTTATTGTTGTCAAAACACTGTTCTCTTTAGCTCACAGGAGATGGTGGAAAAGCACCAGTTTCCTCTTGGCGTAACTGTAAAACACTACCAAAAAATAAAGAACTCACCTTTTTTTCACCTCTTTAACTGTTTGAAATAAACTAGGTATGACTTTGAAATAAAAAGCTGGAAAGGCTTCTAATTTCACTGTATCTCTTACAATTTCCTCTGTATCTTTCTCATCTTGGCCACTGAAGACAAAAGCTCCTCACAGAAATAGACATTTTCTTTAGGGAAATGCATGCTCTATAAAAACTGATCAGAGTTCTGCTAGCAATTTCATTAATGTCAGGATTTGACACAGATACCTGTTCCAGCTATGCTATATGAGAAGAAAGAATATCCTATAAACAAGACAGACACTACAGTGTCTTCCCTGTACTAAGGTAAATAGCCCATGTTTTGAAAGCACATCTTGAAAAGAATAAAGTTCATTATTTTCACTTCATATTACAATTTGTTCTCAGATCTGATCACATACAAATCTTCAGACTCTCAGCATAAAAGAGTTTGCTATCTCCACATCAATACATGACTTTATGCCAAAAATATTCCTTTTTTTCTGGTGTTCCATTTTGGGATGCAGAGAATTTTCTGTATTCCTACTCATGATCCATCTACTACAATCTATCTCTGAAATCTTAATACAATTCCACCATCCATGGTCGCTTTGAGACACTGCAAATTATAATCAACCAGTACATTCCATCATGTGCTTGCTACAGACTAAGCAAAAGCTTTTAAGTATAATTATGTTATCTAGTGAGCTCTGTTAACAGCACAAACAGCTTTGAGGTGCTCATACCACAGCTGCACCTATGGAATATTTCATTAGAATAAGTGCAAATGTGAAAAGTTACATGAACTTTAGCAAAATCCCAATACAGCTGCAAGTACACTCAATACTTGTCAAGTAGAAAGAGGGTTATTATGCAACTTCAAAGTCCGTAAAATATGCTGCTTACAAGCAGCACTTGAGAAATATTTTCTTCCCCTCCGGACCTGGGATCTGCCATCACAGGTTCCTGCTTAATGAGGTCCTATTTTAAGGAACCTATCTAAATGTACACAAACAATGAAATGTATTTATCCACTGAGTGAGAGGGGCTCAGTTTGTATTTTAAGTAACTGTAGTACTGAATACCAGCTAGGCCGGCTTTCACAGCCTCTCCTTCTAAACCTAACAGACACACCACCACAGCCATCAAGGCTTCTGGCAGGGACACTGGGAGAAAGCCAACACCTTTCCCTCCTCCTCCCCACTGCTGTAACTCCTCAGTATGAGATGGGCAGAATCAGACATTTCATCATAGTATGAAGACCACCTTTTTCACTGTAAGGACAGTGAAGTGGGGGAACAGGCTGCACAGAGAAGTTGTGTAGTTTCTGTCCCTGGAGGTTTTCAAGACCTGACTGGATAAAGCCCCAAGCAACCTTACCTGGCCTCAGAGCATTCCCTGCTTCAGCTCAAGGTTAGGCTAGGTGTCACCTGAGGTCCTTTCTAACCTGCATCATCCTACAATCATCCCTTAAGAATGCAATTTTCTCTCTTTCAATCAACAAATTTTTGATGATTGCCTTCTTTATTTCTTTCTGGTTTTCCCCTCCTAAGATCCTGTCTCTTCTCTCCTGCCTCTTCCCCTCGGCTAGCACATTCCTTTGGTAGCTGTTGCAGGGCCAGCCTAGCCTTCCACAACATCAACTTCCTAGTTCCTAAAGCAGTTCCCACTGAATAAACCCACTGTTTACCTCTGTGTTCCCTAAACCATTTTGGATCATGAATTACTGTAAATCCCAGGAACTTAAGACCCATACCCTCACTTAACTGACAATGCCAAAACAGTAAGCCAGCTATGCAGGTCACTGTTGTGGCCCCATGGACCATGACGAATCATCTACAGACTTTCATGTGGAAGCCACAAATCTGGTTTACTGTGTTCGTTTTACAGTGTAGGTTTGAAAAGGACAAAGCTTTATGTACCACAAAGTCAAGCTGGCACTGGAACCAGCTTGGCACTGGATCTACATCTTTCTTGCCTTCAGAGAGGGACAGAGCAATAAATAAGTTTATAGTCAGTTCATATTAAGACATGTTTTGTACCCATGGAGACCAGAAACTCTTTAAAAACCTAAATCTGAAGAAAGCTGACAGCTTGCAGAGAGAAGAGCTTTTGTCTTCCCTCAGATCAGTTATTATTTGGGACCCAACACAAGGGTATTCTTTTGTATTTGTAATTGTGTTGCAACACAAAACACTGCAGTAAGAAAAGATAACAGTGCTGGATTATGTTTGTAACTGATATAAACCACCAACTTCACTTCACTACCAGATGATTCCTCCCTCTAAAGCAGACCAACTATAAAAGAAATTACTTTAACTTAGTTTTGTTAGAAGCCAAATAATGAAGTAGCTATGCTTTCCTAGGAAGGAAACTAGCCTGTACAGCCAGGAGAAACTATTAGTTGTGTGAGAACCAGGTATTTTTCTGCACTGCGCTCCAGCATGCTAGGATTGTTGGTCTGGCCTCCTCAAACACTCCTTCCCAGGCATCCAATAGCATTTTGCTCTTACTAAATGCAGTACTGAAACCTGCCAGAAAAACAGAGAAAGAGACTGTTCATGAAGTACCAACTGTGTGCTCCCTACAAACTGGCAGAACTGACTCTGCTTGCATTCTTAGATTAAAATCATTAACAGTGAAAGAGTGCACACATCCGGGTGCTACTAAACTGAATGCCAAGTCAACAGAGAATTCCTATGAAGAAAAGGAATGGGGCAGGTTTTTAGATCTTACTTTGAATATTAACAATGAAGTCCATGTGGAAAAAAAAAAAAAAAAAAAAAAAA
>NDXB01008893.1:0-37011 GCA_002631895.1 Agapornis roseicollis
AGAAGGGGGGTTGAGTGAGTGAACGAGCTGCCTGGTTGGTTGGGTTTAAACCACGACAATTAGTCAGATGATTCAGTATGTTACCTATTACAGGCAAAGGAGGCCTCTATCTTAATCAAGGATGACTGCTGTATCTAAGTGTGTATAAACCAAGAATAAAAAGAGTTCTTGCCACAGAGGTTATAACCTATGACAGGAGGTCAGTCACATGTATGACAGCTGTATACCCACAGAGCTAGCCCATTTTGTCTTAACAGCCGCCAAAACATTGTGAAGCTATTCAGGTACAAAATAGAATTTATGGAACATAATATTATTTTTGTTTGTTTATAAAAGTATGTATAAAGTCATTTGGAAGAAAAGAGCAAAAAAACCTAAACTACAGCAAATTTCTGATACCTGCAGATAATCATAATCCACAGGACTTGAGGAAGATAGAGATTTTCTTTGCTATAGAGTGAGCTTAAAGGAATGGGAACAACTGTGGACTTTTTTCTTGTGAATTGTCTTAATCATTACAATTTGTCAAGTGCATTTTAGTTGAAATTTCTACTGCATGATCTTAGGAATCGATTCACCCATCAACTTGGATATCTTGAGTTAAAATTATTTTTCCCTTGAAATGTCATATTGATTACTACAGAGACCTGTTTTGCTGTTCTGTGCAATACTCAGCCCACTGTTTCCATACTGTATTTTTCAGTTGGCTGTAGACAGATCCAAGATCTGGAGATCACTTGTGTTGAAGTAGACCCCTGTGGAGATGCTCAAGCGGCTGCAGAAGGTGCTGTCCTTGGATTGCATGAATATAATGAGCTGAAGCAAAAAAAGAAGCCTGTAGTTACTCCTCAGCTTCATGGAAGGTGATGACAAAAGGAAAGCTGTTGTTATTTATTTATAAAACTGTGTGCATGTTTATGCATGAGAAAAACAAACCTGGAAGGATAGAGCTAGCAGCAAGATCCCTCTTCACTCTTCCCATTCATTTGAAGTTCCTAAAGTATTTTACATTTCAGTCATGTCTATAGTGCTTGCTCCATGTTTTGTTAGTATTCCATGTTCTGAGGATAAGGATAAATAAATGCTGCTTCATAGAAAAGAAGGCCCAGGGTAAAAATAAAAAATTACTTGAAGCACAGTTGGAATGTAGAAGGACTTCTGTTGGTATTGTGTGCCAAATAGCAGAGGTATTTCAAACTCCACAAATGTGAGAATCAGGAAATGCTGACTGACACCAGACCGTGTCACACTGGATGTGTCTTATGTAGTTCATTTATTGTATTCTGATTCACAGAGTATAATGCAAGAAGAGAAGATTGTGTGCTTCTGGCCTCTGAACAGACATCACTGTTATTGGAGGGTAGAAAGTAATGTCAGAGCTTTTGGTTCCAAAGCAGTTATCAGGGTGGACTTTGGACCTTCCCTAGGATAATCTTTCATGCAGAGGGGGAGTATTTCCCATATGTACTTTATACAGGAACAAGTCATAGAATCATAGATTAGTTAGGGTTGGAAAGGACCTCAAGATCATCCAGTTCCAACCCCCCTGCCATAAGCAGGGGCACCTCACACTAAACCATGTCACACAAAGGCTCTGTCCAACCTGGCCTTGAACACTGCCAGGGATGGAGCATTCACAACTTCCCTGAGCAACCCATTCCAGTGCCTCCCCACCCTTACAGTAAAGGACTTCTTCCTTACATATCCTGTTTTAAGTTTTAAACCGTTACCCCTTGTTCTATCACTACAGTCCCTAATGAAGAGTCCCTCCCCAGCATCCCTATAGGCCCCCTTCAGATACTGGAAGGCTGCTAGGAGGTCACCACGCAGCCTTCTCTTCTCCAGGCTAAACAGTCCCAACTTTCCCAGCCTGTCTTCGTATGGGAGATGCTCCATTCCCCTGATGATCCTCGAGGCCCTCCTCTGGACTTGTTCCAACAGCTCCATGTCCTTTTTATGTTGAGGACACCAGAACTGCACACAATACTCCAGGTGAGGTCTCACAAGAGCAGAGGGACAGGATCACCTTTGACCTGCTGGTCATGCTCCTTTTGATGCAGCCCAGGATATGGTTGGCTTTCTGGGCTTCAAGCACACACTGCTGGCTTGTGTTCATTTTTTCATCAACCAACACCCCAAAGTCCTTCTCTGCAGGGCTGCTCTGAATCTCTTTGCTGCCCAACCAAGTTCTTCCTTGTGAGGATGTTAGTGAAATAAAATACCCTCTCAATTTAAGCATGTCTTGATAATCTACATGCAACTCTTCCTGTTTGTAACACAGCAGATAGTTTGGGAGACAGTCTATAGTAAATAAACATTTCCTGAAAGCATAGGTGGTCCTACGACCATTTATGACACTGGAAGTAATTTTTGTATCTAATAATTTAGGTTGGAAAGGACCTGTGGAGATCACCTAGTCCAGGTGCAGCTTGGATTAGGGACAACCTGGAAGTTACATACAACTTTAAAGCTTGGTCAGGCCTTTGTTTAGTCCAGTTTTGAGTATCTCCTGAGATGGAAATTCCACAGCCTCACTGGCCCATCTGTTCTAGTGTTTAACCACTCTCATGGTGGATTTTGTTTTTCTTTATCCCCTGCTGCAGTTTCCCTTGTTGAATCTTGAGACCCTTGTCAGTTACCCCCTTGCTGTGCAGTTCTGAGATGTGTCTGTCTTCATCTTCTCTATAAACCCTATTTAAGGTTTATTTAAGGGCAATTAGATCTTTCCTAAATTTTTCTTCTCTAGGTGAAACAACCCCAATTCTCTTACCTTCTCATGTGCCATGTGCTGCAGCTCCCTACCCTTCTTAGTCTTTGGCCTTTCTCCAGTTTATCGGTATTGGTTTTACATTCAGGAACTCAAAAGTGGACGTAGTTCGGTGCAACCTTAGAAATGCCAATGAGGTAAAGAATTATTGCCCTTAATGTGCTGTCTAAGCTCTAATCCAGCACAGTACATGGTTGGCCTTTGTCACCAGAATAATGCACTGCTTACTGCTGTTCAGCTTGTCCACTGGGACCCCCAGGTTCTTTTTTGCAGTGTTGCTTTCTGCCTTAGTCATAGTCAGTGTCCAGCCTGACTTGCACAGAGTTGTTCTGTCCCAGGTGCAGAACTTTACACCAGTCTTTGTTAAACTTCATGGTGTTCCCCCTGATGCATTCCTCCAGCTTGGCAAGGCCCCTGTGAATGGTGGCCCTACCCTCTCCATTGCAGCTGCTCCCTGCAGCGTAATGCTGTCCATGGACTTCCAAAGGTAGTTTTCATTGTCCAAGTTGTTGATGAAGGTATCAGCCTCAGTATCAGCCCTGGGAGAACACCACACAACTGACTGCCAGCTAGACCATTCAACTGTTGTCTCTTATCTTCTGAGCCCAACAGTTCTTCCAGTGTCTCACCCAGTCTATCCCTCCACGTTTTCTCAATTTGTCTGCAAGGATTCTATGTGAAAACCTTGTTAAAGCCAAGATAAAGACATCCACTGTGGTTCTTTGTGCCAACCCTCTCGCCATAAGTCAGGCAAGTTGATCAGGCATGATTTGCTCAAAACAAAGTTATGACTGTTCCCAGTGACCATGTCCTTCATGTACCTGGAAATGGCTTCCAAGATTACTTTCTCCATGCAGCTTTAGGGGATTAGTCTAGGATTATTGCCTTGTTGTTTCCTATATCCTTCTTGCCATTCTTAAAGATTGGGATTTGTCCTTCTCCAATCATTGGGGAAAACATTCAGTCACCATGACATTTCAAACTGAATGATGCCAGCCTGCTCCCTCAGCACTCTTGGATGCATGTTGCCTGGTATCAAGGACTTCTGTATGTCCAGCTTTCTTAAGCAGTCCTAAGCCTGTCTTCCTCTTCCATGGGTAGTACCTTTCTTGCCCAGGCTCTGTTACTAAGCATGAAGAACTGGGGAATCTGGAAGCAGACCTCAATAATTAAGGCAGGTATTGAAAACTTCAATCATCTCAGTTTTCACAAGGTTGCATGACCCATTTAGCAAGGGAACAGCATTATTTCTGATCTTCCTTTTGCTGATGATTTAATCTTTTGAGATCCATGTATTGCCTTTCCCACTTTGAGAGATGTGGTCTCTTAATTCCATCCCTCCATATCCAGGCAATGTTTCTGTATTCATTCTGGATTCCTTCTTCACTGTGTTGTTCTTTTGAGAGGTGGAATCCAGCTTAATGCTCTGTGCTGTGGTATCTTTTAACCAAGTCACTTCTGTCTCATTAAAATGAGAAGCTTTGTGCTGGCAGTGTTGCAGAGTAACCAGAGGGACATCTCCATTTCCTGTACAGGCAGCTCTTTGAATGTTTGTTCTGCCATTTGTTAGGGAAATGCCTTGAGTACACTGTGAAAGGAGATCCAAGTTCCACTCAAATCACATAATCATATCCCTGTAAAGTGTAAAACAGACTTGGAGGCTTTATGTGGTAAATAAAAACATTCAGGGTTGTTACAGTTAGTGTGATTACAAATTTTGGAATGGATATTAAACGTTGTGCTTAAGGATTTAAGCCAATCTCTGACTAGTACGGATTTGAAGAAGGCCTAATATGTTAGACAGACAATTTTACATCTGTCTGCTGTAGGATTCTTCCGGCTTTCTGTGAAGCATTTGGCACAGACTAGCACCAGAGATGAGTTCTACACTAGATGTCCCTTGGAATCCATACTAAGTTCCTTGTACTAAGATTACTGTGAGATTCTTCATTGCCCTGATTTAATGTTGCCGTATTTTCATACAGGAGATAACAGATGGATACTGACAACATTTTACTTTTGCACATGTTTCTGATGCTGATTGTTGTATGTTTTTGTTTAGTGCTGAAAGTGAAGCCTGGCAAAAAGGTGTTCTCTATGCTGAGGGTCAGAACCTCGCTCGGTACCTTATGGAGGCTCCAGCTAATTACATCACTCCAATCAAATTTGCTGAACATATTGAACAGAAGCTCAAAAGTTTTGGCAATGTGAAGGTCCATATAAGGTAAATTCCAAAAAATGATTCCTCTGTAGGGTAAGATACTTTCCAGATTATTCAGGTCTGTAGGGGGCTCTCATTTTCTCTTTGACTTTTCAAATAGCAAAAGCAAGAGAAATGTGTGGTGAAGAGGTATGCGGGACACCCAGACTGGAAGTTACTCTCAGTTTTAGAAAGTGAGCTTCTAGTCTGCAGAGTAGGCAAGATACTGTGACACAGTGAAATGATTCACTGTCAATTGGTCATGCAGGCAGTTACTGCTTAGTTAACACAAGTGCTGCAAAAGGGAGCTTAATGAAGACTCATTGACTAGAGGGGTAAATACTAGGTACCTTTTTTCTAGTACCTTTTGGTTTTGTCCCAAATAGATTTTATACAGCCCTCTCTGGTTATAGTTTTATTATTATGTGGATGTGTTAATGAAACATTCTCTATTTATTGCTGTTACTGTTGTTTGAGGGGGTTCTAGCTTTTAAAAATGTTGAGATGGAGCTGTAAAAGCCCTTGCAATTGAGTTAGCACAGCTAACACTTCCTGCCTCTGAATTGCTAGTTACTGCTCTTTGGTGGAAATGGGTTAACTGGTTGTGCAGGTGTTGGAGGCTGTTCTGTTGAAAAGCAAAAGACCGAGGGAAGTCAACTTTGCTATCAAGATGATTAGCTATGGACAGAAAGCTAAACTGTAACCTGCTGCAGTACTGTTACTTCATATGCCCTCAGAGACCACAGCCTCATGGGCATGTGGCAGTTTGATGCTTTCTGACACAGGAAGTGCAGAGGAGCTGTTGTTTGGCTGGTGGGTTGGGTTTTTAGACAAGGCAAAACAAAGTTGCCAAGCAGCAACTCTGAGGAAGTATTTTTCTGTTTCACAAAACCGTAGTGGTTGATTTACACGACAGTTTCCCAAATAACTAAACCGAACTTAATAGAAAGAAACCTTCAAGGATTGTGATCTTTTAAAACAAACAAACAAAATCACCTTGGTTAAGGTGTCCAATTACAAAAAATTAATATATATTTCTGTTCCAGACCAGAGTCTTGGATAGTGACACAGCAGATGGGAGCATTCCTGAGTGTTGCTAAAGGCTCGGCTGAGCCTCCCATCTTTCTGGAGATTCACTATTCAGGGGGTGCTAATGCAAGTGACTGCCCACTGGTGTTTGTAGGAAAAGGGGTTACATTTGACAGGTACGTGTACTAATATTCTAGTGACTAAAGGTGGGGGGAATGCCTTTCTGCTGTTCATGTTCTGTGGGTAGATGCTCAGCACATCTTCCAATGCCACTCCAGTGAACTTGCCTTATATAGTAGATTGTGCTGCTTTGCCTGGGAATAAGACAAGCTTGAGCGGTTGGACAAAGTAGGAATTGATATACCCTCATATTGTATGGGGAAAACGGAAATTTGGGGGAAAGAAGACAAAAGAATGTGCTACTTTTTCTCTTTTTTTTGGCCTGAGCAAACCTCTGGCTGAAGAATGTGTATGTTTAGAGTTGCAGTCTGTCATGGGACACCTAGATCATGCTTAGGGAAGGAGAAAATAGCTCATGAATTGCAGCAGTTCCTTATAACGGCTTTTAATGTCAAATAGCTACTGAAGAATTTGTCAGTCTGTTCCCCTTCCACATGTTGATCTTACCAGGTGTACTATTTTGTTCTGGTTTTGTGCTCTTTTGTTATTCTGAAGACCACTGAGTTAGTCCACTGCAGATTTTTATGGTGTCCTAACTATGAGAAAACAAGTCAGGGACATATGTGATGAGAAAGGAGCCCCCAGCTGCCTTGCTTTCAGTATGCTTGCTGGAGGGTGGCAGGTTGAGAACTCAAGCCTAGCATTTACTGATGCTTGCTGCTGAAACATACTGATGAGCAGAATATTTTCAACGTATGCAACATGACACTCCTCCATGCTGATGGTACTTTTGCTGTGTGTTGCAGTGGTGGTATTTCACTGAAGCCATCATCAGGTATGGATGCAATGAGAGCAGATATGGGAGGGGCAGCAACTGTCTGCTCAGCCATTGTGACAGCAGCAGCTTTAAATCTCCCTCTTAACATAATTGGTAAGTGTGTGTGTGTGTGAGAAGCCAGAAATCTGAGTTTTACAAGATTTCATTTAGACACTAATGTTCTAGTTCAGCACTGGTCATGATCTTGCAGAAATGTCCTGGCCTCTTGCAGACTGACTGCTCTCATTCCCTGTTCAGCCTCTCTTCTCTTTTTGCTTACTTTGCACACAGTTACTGGCTTTGCTTGAATAAAATACTGCAGCACCAAATTAAAATTGTAAAGGCATGATTTTTACATCTTAGGAGACAAATGGTTGTCAGTAAACTTACGTGTGATGAGTTTTTCGTAAGTCCTGATCCTTCATTCCAAGAAGGAATGTGGAGATCTGTAAAAGCAATTAGAAGTGAAAAGGTGTTAGCTGAGCTACCTCCATCAGCATCAACAGGAACAGAGGTCAGTTTTTGTTTCACTGGGTGAATAGCTCAGCAGAAATCTATACCAGCCAGCCCAAACCAGTACTTTTAAGTACGAGCAGTGCTAACTTTTTCTGCAGAAATGTTGCACAGCTAAAATTAAATGAGCTGGTTCAGGAACCGTGGTAAAGCAAGCTGGGGACGACACATCACCCATTCTAGGGTAAGTTTTATGTTTGATAGCCTTGACTTACAGGGTACTAGTAATTTAGTCACTTTTAGTCTTCAGCCAGTAGAGGGCAACAAAACCCACCCTCAAGCCCATCCTCACCTAAAGCATGCACAGGGAAGGGCAGAACCAGTGGAGCAAAGTCTGTATACGCAATTCCACTGAAAAGTGGTGCCCTGCAGTGCGCTTATTCCTTGTGCCAGGAGCAGGTTTTCCGCGAGAATGGTGGAGTGCCTTTCACCCCATTATCCCATTCATAACTGGGGCTTTGAGGATGACCCTCTCTTTTGCTCATCAGTTTGCTTTTCTTATGGTTGTAGTCCTATGGTGAGACCTTGGACTCCCCCCCTTGACATTATACAATGTGTAATTACAATGAGCAGAGCTTGAATGGCTCAGTATTAGTTTGAGAAGTTTTTAATTTCAGGATGAAATCTCTTTTCATGTGACTAATGATACATATATGGAAAATGTAAGATGATATTTGTGCCTCCTCTGATCTCACTAATCCAGGCATGAAGTAAAAGTAAATCCTAGTGGCAAAACAGTGTAGGTGGGAGAACATCGGTGGTGCAGCATGTAGTGGAATTCCCCGATTGAAAACTGGACCATGTGTCTTTTGTTAACCTGGAAAATTTGGATTTTTGAGCATGAATTCAAGATGAGAATAGCACTGTTTCCCTAAGGAGGTGTTGGGGGGTTTCCTAGGTGTTTTTAATACGTCTTTTCTGAGAAAGAAACTAGTAATTCACTTCTCTTTTTCTCTCCGAGGTTTGGCACCCCTCTGTGAAAATATGCCCAGTGGCAAGGCAAACAAGCCTGGGGATGTAGTTAGAGCCAAGAATGGAAAAACAATACAGGTACGTATGTGAAACTTGGGGTTTAAATACTTCTAGAGAATTGGTTTAACCAATCAAGTCATGGCTGCAGTCAGAGGACATATTTGAAAAGACCCTTTAGGAAGATAAGCAGCACAATTATACTGTTCCTAAAATGTGAGCAGCATGTTATCAATTAGAAATTGTTGTCATAGGATTCTTTCAGATCTAAATATAGATTGAAGAGACAAAACAAATTTTATGAGTTGCTAGGAAAAGCTGAAAAGTGCAGTCATTTACTGCATGTACTAGAAATCTTGGTTTAGCACAAGAAGGTGTTACAGTGCTCATAAATACAGGTTCTCTGTCCATGTGAAGAACATTAATTGCTTCCAGTGACCCTTCAGGACACTTCCCTCCTTGTCTGCAGTAAGGCATTAGAGTATTAGTTCCCTGGTCACATAACCAAGGCCTTTACCGTGCCAAGCTCCTTGGGACAATCAGAACTGTGAATCATATGGGCTGTTGGTTGCCAAATCAGTATTCCAAAATACATATTTCATATTTAATCCAAGATGTTCCATACTCATTTAATAGATTAGATAGTACTGCAAGTCACTGTACAATGGATAACTGATTTTGTGCAGAAGTAGGTGGATTAATCAGTATTTCTGTTTGAATTTCTGCATCTTTGACTTGTTGTGCCTTCCAGTTTCCGGAGGTTCTTTTCCCAAAACTGAGTTCAGTCACCCCCTGATCTGAAGGAAAAGACTGGGCACATATTCCCCCACCAAGAAGAAATTTGCAGGAAAGCGCTACTAGCTCAGAGCACGCCATGCAATTAATTGCAGAATTCAGCATCAGTCTTCCCTGAAAGGGGAAAGGAGCTAGGGGGCTATTGATTTTTATTTTTAGAGGGGAAAAGTTTCATCTCCAAAACAGGAAAGCAGGATAACAAGGAGCTGTTTCCAGGCATTCACCTGTGGTGCTCCATGGTAGACGGTCATCCTCGGCTGTGATTTCCATGGGCCAGATCTCTGTGTGTGCTCTGAAGCAGCTCCTGGGCTCTTCTGGAGCACAGAGACCTGTGCAAAGGAGGCTGTAGTGCTGAAAGGTTATCTGGCCTCAGCTACAGATATGCTTTTATTTTATAACATAACCTTATATTGATACTGTCTTTTTCCTTTTCCTTTTTTTGAGTAACGTTTGACTGACCTGCCATTCTGTGACAGTGCATTTATAATCTGACAGCTGTTTAAGATACCATGTAAGAAATAAGTCAATGAAAGGGATGTTTTCAATGGTTAATCTGGTTTTACTAATTTTGCACCTGAAGGTAGATAACACAGATGCAGAAGGAAGACTGCTGCTAGCTGATGCTCTCTGTTATGCCCACAGTTTTAATGCAAGGGCTATTGTGAATGCTGCAACACTAACAGGTAAGCAATCTCCCTCCCCTGTTCATTTTGTGAGTTCTTTGTTACTCTTATTAATTGTGCTGTGGATTAATTACAGTGTGTAGATAAAGTCAACCTGAATTCAAAAGCAACTGAGATGGTTTTACATGTTTTAGGACAACAACTAGCACAGCTTATGCTCTAAAAACTTGTACAGTGTCTCTAGGACTGGGGAGGGTGTTGGCATGTAGCAACACAGATGGACTTGGGCTGGCCCAGCTGAGCTGGAATTAAGCAGGAAAACCTATGCAGACTTGGATGTTTCTGCACAATGTCTCCCAGTACTTCCATTTCTGAGTTAAGCCTTCCCAGCCTGTGGGACGATGTGATGCAGAGATATGGGTGTGGTATCCATATGGCACTGGCTATCCTGGAGTCAAAATAGCTTCTTTGTGAAGGACTTCCTGAGTGCTTGAGCTCTGACCTAGCCTGCACCAGCTCTTCCATCATGTGAGCTAGCTCAGGTCTCCATGACTCTAGGTAATACAATAGGAGAGTTATTATCATGCTCCCAAGAATTTGTTTGGCTGAAGTATCTCTTATTTTATGTGTCATTTGGATACTTTCAGACATAATAACATGTTCTTTAATTGTTTCATCTCTACAGCTGTATATGAATGAGGTTATAATTCAAATTTAAAATCAGCATTGTGTATGCATCTCATGAACTACCCATGATCAACTGTAGCTGAAATGAGAGCAAACATGGTAGAGTAGTTCAGACAGGAGTCTACTGTGTTGCTAAATGAATATACTAAGCAAAATCATTATCTTTCTATATGTTCTCTCCTAGTGCTTTAAGTGATGTTCCATCCATCTTATCAGTTCAAATTCTGTGGAAAATTTGACTAGACAGAAGGGAAGATGATTTAAGATCATTTGCTTATATGAAAGTATTATCATATAAAGGGCATGATAGAAGTTGACTCCCGCTATAGATTATTCTGTGTTTGGAATCCTTGGGCACCAAGCACAGGGGAGAAGAGCTCCTGTAGAAATTTCTCTGTCATACCACCTTGTTGAACTACATTTTTTCTTTAATCTCACTGAGAATTGAGTGTTGGTATTACAGAAACAGTTCTGTGGCATCAAATAAACATGTATGTAATACCCTGGTTTAGGCATGGGTTAGTATCTATGCAAGTGAAATTCACAAAAGAGAAAGTATCAGCTCGAAAATTTTAGAGGTCTCTAAATTGCAACATGTTCACTCCCTTGTATTTTCACAATCAACAATAAATTTGTGATTTTTTGGGGGGACATTTCTATTGCTGAATGCATTCTATTGGAATATTGCTAAGAAACATCTAGCTGAAAACAGAAAATTGTACTTTAATGCGATACAGAATATAAGCTTTTATGAATTCTTGTTAATATGTTTGTATAATCTAATAGGACAAAACTTTTAGAAATGCAGGTGTACTAAAACCTTTAGTTCTTGCAGACTTCAGAATTAAAACTCAAAAGTTCTGTGAGGAGTCAGGATGCAGAGGAATAGCTCAGATCCACTTTCTGCCTTTGTTGTATAACCCTGAAGGTGTGTTTCTGTAGGTGCCATGGACGTTGCACTGGGGTCCGCTGCAACTGGAGTGTTCACAAACTCATCTTGGCTTTGGAATCACCTTTATGAGGTAGGCCAGCTGCACTGTTAAATCATAGTAGTAATTCGGTAATAGCTGTTACTGAAAAGTTAGTGCATTACTTGAAGTCTTATTTTATGTGAATCTAAAAGGTATATTATTACATTTTGAAATCTGGTAGGAATGGTGTTAGTACTGTACCAAAATTGAAAATAATTTTTACTATGAATTCCTAGATCTTTTTTGAGGTTTCATATCATGTATCAAACAGCATGCACATCAGCTCGAGGATTTGCATGTTCTGATAACTTACTGCAGATGCATAAGCTGTGGCTTACTGAAACGAATTGATAGAAGTGGTAAATGGTCCATCCTTGGCAGTGTTCAAGGCCAGGTTGAACAGGCCTTGGTGACATGGTCTAGTGTAAGGTGTCCCTGCCCATGGCAGGGCTGTTGGAACTTGATTATCTTAAGGTCCTTTCCAACCCTAACTAGTCTATGATTCATTCATGTTAAAAAGAGAACTGATCTAGCTTAACAACACTGAGACCAAAATTCAGAGGGCCTCGTGAGTGACAGAAATGTGATGGCTAAAGGAAGCCTCTGAAGGGCAATTATGGGGGAGAAGGGGGAATGGAAAAAAAGCCCAACCCCAAACCCCAGTCTTTAGGTTTTGCCTTTTGACTAACACTAAAGTACCTAAAACGTAGGATTCACTACTTTTGAAATACACTGTGTTGTTTTGCAAGATATTTCCAAAAACCTAATACTATATTGGGCTAAAGATTTTTTAGACTAATCAAAGCTAAACAAAAATAAGCACACGTGATATCAGGGCTTATCAATGCAATTCAGAAAATAAGAGAAAAATTTGCCTAAACTCTCAGTGTTTCTGTTTCAGGCCAGCGTCGTGACAGGAGACAGGGTTTGGAGAATGCCTCTTTTTCAGCACTACACAAAACAAGTAACAGACTCTCCTCTTGCAGATCTGAGTAACATTGGCAAGTACAGCAGGTGAGTTGTATCAGTATCCTTCATGTGCCCCTTCCCCTCAGTGAAGTCCTTTCATGTTTGTGCTGTTGGTGTTGCTTTAGAAACAACAGGGTTTCATTGCTTCCTACAGAGCTGGAGGAGCGTGCACAGCTGCTGCATTCCTGAAGGAATTCGTGACTGCCTCCCACTGGGCTCATCTAGACATAGCTGGTGTGATGTCAAATAAAGACGAGGTGCCCTACCTTCGAAAAGGCATGGCAGGGCGGCCTACAAGAACACTGGTGGAGTTTGCAGCTCGACTGAGCCAAGATAGTCACAATACCACATAAAATACTTATTCTAAATCATCCACTTTGCCTTAAGAAAAACATCTGGAAAAGTATTCTTCATAAGTGAATAGCCCAAGAATATTTTCACTATGGCAACAAACTACAAATGCATTTTATAAACCATTACTTGCATAAGAGTATTTCACCTTTGAGATTTGTCATCTCCTATTATGCAGCTTAAAATATAGTTTGAACTACTGAGATATTTAGCATCAAAACTCAATGATGAAAAGCATCTGCCCTCCTATTTTATATGTGACATAAGCATAATTACTGCAAACAATAAATCTTTTACTTGGGTGTATGTTTTGATTGGGAGGATTAATGATGGTGATCATAGCTGTGCCTCGGTCTGGGGTGAAACACAGGTACTGTTGATGGTAACTCTGCAAAGGGGTTTATAAAATTGTTCTAGCACTTGAACTAAAACTAAAACTGCTGGTGGTGTGTGTTGGGGTAGAAATGATGGGCTGTTGAAATTGGTGTGGCTAGCCTGGCTTCAGGGCTAATGTATGTCATGAGTCTTCAGCAAGTGCCAACACAAGTGTATTTTGTAACTGTTTAACAAAAGCTAATGAGTGCACCTTAGTGTTTGGTGTGCACCTTGCATGTCTGTCATTCTGCTGCTTCCCTTCTATTGGTGTGAGCCTGGGAGGCTCCAAGCAGGGATGGTATTCCCAGAATCGGTTCAAACGTCGGACAGCTCGCAGTTCCCACGGGAGGCGATGTGTTCTTGAGAATTTGGTGGTATTTGTTGTGAAACGAGGTGTGCAATAGGTGTTGAAGGAGTGCTGACCGGGCTGGGGTCTGGGAGGCGCGGCCGGCAGACGATGGAGAAGCCGTGTCCAGGTGCAAAGCGCGGCTGCGCTTTCCATGCTGCTTCTTTTTGCCGTGTAGCGCGGTCTGCGCTGAGCCGTGCCGAGGCGGGGCTAGGCTCGTCTCGCCCGTGGCTGCCGCCCCTTTGCGCAGGCGCGGCGGCGCTGAGCCATGGCGGGCTCGCTGAGCGGAATGTTCGGTAACCAGCCTCCGGGGCCGCCACCGCCGCCGGGACCTCCCGGCGGGCCCGGCCCGGCCGGCCTCATCCCGCCTCCGACGGGGCCGCGCAATCCCAACAACACGCTGGTGGACGAGCTGGAAGCGTCCTTCGAGGTGTGTGGGCCGGGCTGGGGTTGGTCGCGGGTGGGCGCTGCTCTCCTATTTACTTCAGCGCTTCCGCCTTCCCGCAGGCCTGCTTCGCCTCGCTGGTGAGCCAGGACTACGTGAACGGCACGGACCAGGAGGAGATCCGCACCGGTGAGAACGGGATTAGCCCTCGGAGGTTTTCGGGCGGTGCCGAGGTGCTGCGCCCGGGTGCTCGGAAGCCCTGGTTACGCCACGGTTTGGTTGTGCAGGGCCGGAATCCCGACGGGTACGGCTGGGACTGACTCTTCCTAAAGCTTCTTCCCAAGCTTTGCAGGTGCATTTGGGCTTTGCCGGCAGTGTGTGTGCGCTCCTTGTCGTTTGAGGAGAAAGAGGTTTAAAAAACTCAGTTGTTGCTTTCTTTTGAAGGGTGACTGACATAATTTCGGGTTGCTCACACCTCGAGCCCTGTGTTCAGTTCTGGGTTCTTCACGACAAGACAGGCACTGAGGTGCTGGAGCAGAGCCAGGGAAGGGCAACAAAGCTGGTGAAGGATCTGGAGCACAAGTGTGATGAGTGGCTGAAGGGCCGGGGGCTTTTCTGGAGACAGGGAGCCTTAGGGGCGACCTTTTCTCTTTCTACACAGCTGCCTGAAAGGAGTGAGGTGGATGTTGGGCTTTTCTCTCAAGTAACAAGTCATAGAACAAGAAGAAATGGCCTCTAGCTGGCCATATTTTAGACCTTTTTGTTGAGCCTGGAATAGTTTTCTTATTCAACCAGGCTTCACAAATTACCACTCGTTGTCATTGTCAAAAATGTACTAAAACTTGGAAAAAGTTGCTGTCTTTTTTTGAGAGAAGTTGTGAGTGCTTGCAAAGCAGTGGTTTATACAGAGATTTAATGCACAGCCTGGGTCTAGAAAAGTGTTTCTAATAGTTGTGGGTTTTGAATCTGCTCTATTTTGTTCCTTTACTTTAGGCGTTGATCAGTGCATCCAGAAATTTCTGGATGTTGCGAGACAAACTGAATGCTTCTTCCTACAAAAAAGACTGCAGCTGTCAGTCCAGAAACCCGAGCAAGTCATTAAGGAGGTATGTTTAAATGTGTATGTTTACCTGTGTTGTGCTAGATCAGGTAAGCTGTGCACCAGTACAGTGAGTCACCTTGTTCACTTGAATTTTGGGTTTCTCAATGTGATGCTGTAGCATAAGTTGGTAGAATTACACCATTAACGTGGCTCTCACTATGAACCTGGAGAAGCTAGATGCCTGCTGCACTGTGGGGTGTTGGAACATGGATGACAGTTTCATGGGAAGAAACAAACCAGTTAGTTAAATTTTGCTGGGGGTAATGATTTCTGAAACATGTGACCAAGGGGAGCAGAGCTAGTACATGAACAGCACTTTCCCTCTGTTTCATTAGATGCTTCTCATTGTTAGAATCCCTGTAAGATCAGCTTGAAAACTCAAGCTAAGAAAATTATATGTTCTTTATGTGAGATGGTTTTTCTTCTGAAGACCATGTGTTTACTAACATGCATTTTTTCATTCCTAGGATGTTTCAGAATTAAGAAATGAATTACAGAGGAAAGAAGCATTAATTCAGAAGCATTTGGGTAAACTGCGACACTGGCAGCAGGTCCTGGAAGATATTAGTGTACAGCACAAAAAGCCTGCAGAAATGCCTCAAGGTCCATTAGCTTACCTAGAACAAGCATCTGCCAACATTCCTGCTCCAATGAAGCAAACGTGATCTTACATATCTGAGTATTTTCAACAGTGCAAAGCAGTGCTGGTGTTCTTACTTTGTATGCTTTTTGTATAATGGAATTTGTACTAAAAATATAAAAAGTTAAGACAGTTAAGTGAAATAAATTACCTTTTTTTTTTTTTCCAAAAAACATATGGATTTGTTTTCTGTTTCAAAGGAAAATAGGCAGAGTTGCTATTCAGGATGCTTTCTGGCAGAAGTGGTTTTTCCAGAATACATCCTGTTCCTTCTAGGAAGGGTGGCCCCTAAGTGCGTCTTTGCAGGTGTGCTGGAAAGACTTGCCCAGATTACTGTTTGGTTCAGTTGGAAGATTATAGTGGTTTGTCATGCAGTGATTATCTGTAAGTACCACTGTAGAAGCACCCTTAGGATTGTCTGTATCTAGGTCAGATCAAGAGTGTCCCTTTTGAAGTGGATTGTCCATCTCTACTGGACTTTTGCTCAACTCATGAAGAGGTCTTGGGGGATATACAAGTTTGGTTCTTGTGGTATGAAATGGAACTGCAAAATGCACGCTGGGGGAGTATGTAATGTAGGCCCAGTGTTACTGGTGTTCTGTCTTGTAAGGCTGGTGTAGAGGTGGTCCAAAATACCTACCCCCAAAATAAAGATCACTCATTGTAGTTGTTGAGTCATCAGTGCAGTCCAGTCTACAGAATTGGCTGTCACTGTGATGTGTTACTGTGACTATTTAATAATGTAAATGTAGCCCAAACCACATTTTTGGAGATAGAAACAGCAAGAGTTCTGACTCTTATTACTAGGCAACAAGCTTCATTCCTCCACATAGCCAGAAAAGCCACTTTCTAAGGTCACTTTTTTGGTGGGGACAGGTAATTATTGTAATGGTGGAAATTAGAGTTAGTAATCGTGTACTGAGCTTTCCAGTATGCTTTAAAAGTATTTGGGGCAGAGTGGATGAAAATTCTAACCAAAAAACTTAAGCCTTATGCATTTCTGATCCTCAAAACCATCCAGGTACTCCTGGGTGTTACTGTATACCTACCTGTCTGTCCCCTTCTTGATTACATGTATAAAAAGCGTCTTTTTGAAAAATCTGATTCCAAAGTCTCCTTCCAAACCAAGCAGTTCATCTTGGAAAAAATCCTAGACACTGGGATGAAAGCATTGGTCTGTAGAAGCATTCTGCCCGTCTGGCACCTTTTCACCACCACTGTGGTGCAGTGGCTGTTTTGTAGTAAGTGCTTACATCTGCTGGTTCACTTCTTGCTGGCTGTTTGTTATAAGAAGAGGTTAGGCTGGAGGCGTCATTCTTTGCACATGTGAAATTTCTTACACATAGAATGGTTTGAGTTGAAAAGGACCTTAAGATCACCTAGGTAGGGACACCTCACACTAGACCATGTCACCCAAGGCTCTGTCCAGCCTGGGCTTGAACATGATCAGGGATGGAGCATTTACCATTTCTTCGGGCAGCCTGTTCCAGTGTCTCACCACCCTTACAGTAAAGAACTTCTTCCTTATATCCAATCTAAACTTCCCCTGTTTTAGTTTAAACCCATTTCGCCTTACTGCTACATAGCTGGGCGCTGTTAGGTGAAATGAAATGGGGATTCAAATTATACAGCTGTTGAGGATAAAACAGTCCTATCATAAACACTAGGCTGCTGGTTGCACAGTTCCCTGCCGGAGGGTTAATATCTTTATTTCTTCTTCCCACCTAGTAATGAGTTAGCTGGATGACCTGATAAATGTACTCATTCACCTGCTCTGCATTTACATGGGCATAAGAACAGTATTGAGATAAAATGTACAAGTACACAGTGCCCATAAATCTGGAACTCTTGAGTGTTTCAGTCTCACATTTCAGCATAACATAGCACTCTTGCAAAGCAGAAATTGATGATTTACAAGCAAGTTTTAATGTTCATACTTCCATATTATCCTAATTTGTCAGGCTGATACAAGTACTGAAGTGCAACAGGAACATTACTTTGCAATCCTGACTATACAAAAGAGTGTATTAAACAAACCTGAAAGTTTTTATAATAATATATTATAGCCTGCTATAAACATGCTATTCTTGGATGCATACCACATGCTGTACAGCTTAAAGTAAGTGTAACAAAAACCTATTAAAAACTTGGAAAATGGCATTATTATATACAGAAATATATACAGCTGATGAAGCAAATGTTTAAATCTACAGAAATCACTTAGAGAAGTAAGATCTTTTTTCAGCTGGAGTGATCTTGACAGGATGTATCAGAGACCAAACTGCATATTGAATCTAACAGTAGAGTGGTATAGTCTCCTGATTAAAAAGTCTATCTATGTAACAGTATCCACAATTTTCCTATTGCTTCTTTTTTCACAATGGTTGTTTTAAAACCACACTTTTCCGAAATCCATGCCTATAATTCCATAGCTATTAGCTGTAAAAGTGCAGTTATTTCTAATTATTTATTCAGAAATTACTTTTCTGGTTTCCCTAAACCATGTATTGGATCACCATTCCCTAAAAGAAAACAGGAGCTGCTTTTCTAGTAATTCTGAGAAGTATGCTTTAAAAGGAAAAATATTTAATAAACCATTCTTGATGCTGAGGATCTTGGTTTTGGTCATCTTTGGTTTGTGGTACTTCACTGCCATGTGCCCTGTGCAAACAAATAAGCATTAGCATCACTTACTTACAGTCTTACCACTATCTAATATTTTTTTCCTGGAAAAACTCAGGATGCTATGAATGGTTCTGTGCTCACATGAACCGGATGAGGCCAAAAGGTGCCAGCTACAATTTCTAGTGGGATCTCTGCTAGCCAAGTAACTGGGCTAACATCACTGGTAGTAACACAAAGGAAAGTGTGCAACAGAGCTGAACAGCTATGGAGAAATGTTTGAACGCAATTCTTGATAGCTAAAAAAAATAAAGGATGCTTTAAAAATAGGAAGTCTTGAAATTCAGAAGCTGGTAGCTGCAATTCACTCTTGGAGATATGAAATACAACTTCTGCATTAAAAATATTGGGCAGAAGTTTTATTTGTAACTGAAAGATTGGATTAGTTAGCCTTGATAATCCTATTCCATAGTCCCTCATTTTTCAGTATTCAGGATTCTTTTTTAACATTTATATTAATTTTGCTTAGTTTATAGTAACAAATACAACTTCAAGTATGATGGATTCATTAAGAGTAAGGACGTAATCTCCCTGTATGTTTCCCCTTCAAATACAAATCTGATTTGCCTTGGCAGTCATCTGGCATGACACAGAATGCTTTTATCATTAAGATGTAGGAATTGCCAAACTGGATCCAAGCCTGTGTCCTGGGTTATTGTTTCTGGCAGCAGGCAACACCATCTGCCTTCAAGGAAAGGACTCTAGCACACAATTTACGGGATAACTGTGTCCACTAAGAGAGAGGTGGGAAAGCTGGCTTTGTCCTGAAGTGTAGTGGTAGGGTTTCCTGTAGTGTTAACCACATATACTTTTAACTATTTCTTGAAGAGATACTTCAGTTATGTTTATAAAACACTGAACATTGTTTAAATAATACCTCATAACTTTGAAGAAAAATTCAAGCTTTTCAGAGAAAACCCATCAAACTAAGAAGCTTTTAGTTAAGTATCTGCTAATACATTTTTAAATCTCTAAACCCTTTGCCAAATTATTAGCCTAGATTTATTCAAATATCTCCTAAAGTAAAAATATGCCATCTACCTCTGTCAAGTGCAAAGCAAGAAAACAAAAGTGAGAAGGAAAACACATCCTTAATAGAACCACTGATATGTGCCTGAAAATTTTAAACAGCCATGCTCACTATTAGCTATGTTCTTGGTTAAATACATGCAGCTCCTCTCTTTTTCTGTACTAGAAGCAGTTGCAAGCATAAGCTTTGCTGGGTAGTGATTATAACCTACATCTGCAGCAAAGTTCTGGATCTGTCTGCAGAGAATTGAACACATGGAGTTCACTGCATGATGGGAACCTTAGATTATTGTTATTTCCAAAAGTCTAATGTGTTTGAATTGCCTATAAGATTCTGAATACATGATATTCATTTGTCATCTTATAAGTCACAGCAAAATGGACAAATACCTTGTGGCAGCACTGCTGTCTGAGGACTGTGCTGATGGGAAGCCCACCCTGAGGCAGCCAGGACTCCGGTCTAAGCTTGTAGATTTTGTTATTTGAGGAGCAGTTCTTTTTGATCTCAAGTCACAGCTCAAAAAGCATTTTGCGTAGGAAGCCAAATTCGGCACACTGACAACACGACTGGGCGCCTCAATTGTTTTCTTCTTCTGTTTTGTATTGTGACAGAAAGCTTCATTACACACACGTCTTTTTACACTTTATACTATAAAACCTCAACAGTACCTCATTCCCAGATTCCTTGAGAGGAGCACCCAAAAATGAATATTTCCGTCTTTTTCTGAAGGCATTTAAAATAAATTCTCAGGGCATGCTGTGAGGGTCCACAGATTGAGTAGTCTAATGAAAACTTGTGTACTTGATGGTTTAGATAGCTTTGCAGAGCTCAGTTAGGTGCTTTACACCAACTTGACTTACCTTCTTTCCATGACTACTTATAGATAGTATCATACAGAAGGACTGGAATGACAAAGGGCAAATCCTGGGCAGCCAAAACTCAATTAATAATTTTCCTTGATGCATGCAATATCCAAAATAGCAACTCCCAAAGCTGCAAGCAGCTCCCAAAGCTTCAAGCAATGGCTGTGCTTATCCCAGCAGACCTTGATGGCCTTGGAGTTCCAGTGTTTTATATTTGCTTAAACACTTTGTGCATATATACTCTTCTTGAATTTATATTATACTCAGAACCTGACTGTAGGCTGGCTTACTGGAATTCTACTGAATTACAGTACTATAAAAAATTAATAGGACCTTTATTATCCTGATTATCTGTAGGATTTGTGTAACAATAAAACATCATGATTTGCAATTTTAATTGCATTGCCCATCTTACCTTCAGGGAGGGAGTTGAGCATCCTGTATTAGGGTTGAAAGAAAATGATCGATTCCTGTAAGATTCATTGTTGGCTAAATGTGAATGCTGACATTTTCTTCCCTCCTGAGAGAATAGAAAGTTATATGTATGGAAATATCCATTTGTTGGAAGTTGGAATGGAAACATATATTTGTTAAAGTATTCCAGAACAGAAAGTATGAGTCTGAAGCAATGTGTGAAACACTGAACAGAGCCTTCCAACAGATTGCAAAATATGTATGTACATATAAAAGGAATTCTTACTGCCAACTGCTTGATAACCTCTTCTTTCTCACTTAGTTTGTCTTGCAGACAGCTTGTAAGGTGTGCATCTTCTGATCTGGACTCCCACTTTCTTGACTTTTCTTCTAATTCTTTAAGTCTGTACCAAAGAAAATGCAGGCCAGAAAAAACTTCCTCAGACCAGGCTCAAGAGATACCCGGGCTGTAAATTTCAAGCCTAAAACACAAGGACATAGTTAGACCTTTCTGATAAAACAGCATTGTTAACAAATGGGTACCTGTACATGGATTATATTTAAGTATAGAATGCTGTGGAGCCCCAAAATAAAGTGCCACCAGAATTAACCCACAACACCTGTGAGGGTTTGAAGTCCAGACCCTGATGTAAAATACTAACAAGCTTGCACATCCTATTGCTGGTATAGTTTCCTAAAGAAACAAATCTATGCAGCAGTATCTATGCATGTCTGAATTCACCTGTCCTCTTTTCTGACCCAGTAACTTTAGAATCCACAGGCTAATTCCAACTATATTTGATAAAGGCTTCATAAATACTCAATTCCTAGAACTTCACTAAAAGAGAGGCTTAGATATACATGCTGCGTTAATGAACTCTCTAAGGCAAAACCTGTAGTGAGTTCAGCTCTATAAATGCCTTCATCAGGGGAAAAGAATCAAGCTAGAACTTATGCCTTCTTAGACATAGTGTAGAAACACATTTGATGGACTCATGGGAAAACAAGTCACTATTTCATCAGCCAAGTTCGTGAAATTCACCTGCCATACTGCAGTGTATGACAGAATATAGACAACCATTTAGTGGTGGTTTTGGTGGTTTTTTTGAAGATGAACATTTTTGAGATGTCATACTCTTAGTGTCTTACACTCTTTAGTTAGTGTATCTCAGAGTTCAGATAAAAAGATAAATCACATCTAAATATTTTGCAACCTGTTTAAATGCATAGGTCTCTCTTCTGGACTTATGCCGTACAGTTGTGATAAGAGAAAAGGACAAGGGATAGATATGTAATTAATATATGTATCATAATAACAGGGACTACTTCTGAGTGGCCTCTCCTATACAGTCTGAAGCACCACAGGACTACTTAACTTCACAGGGGGTTGCAAAGTGCATTTATTTACATGAGATTTTGGGAGCTGTCCTGGGAAATTTGCAGGGGAGTACAAATGAGCAAGAGCTTAACTGCAAGGATGCAGCTCTGAACAAAATTAAGTACACGGTTATGCATCAAGGCCTCTGGTATCATCTGTGACAAAGATGATTTTGTACTTCATGAAACTGCAAGATCCTAAGTGCAGGCTTTAATTTAGCACTGTAAAACTTTATGTATACTGCTTTACATTAAACAATATCCAGAGTTTTTCACAATATATTTGGGTCTTTTTGTGCTTGCAAAGGAAATACCTATAAACTTCTATTTAAGTGCTTATAATATTCTACCTATTAGTAATAACAAAAATATACATTCTGAGTATTATTATTTCAAACAGAACTCTTTACCAGTATGAGTCAGTTTATTGAAATGACTTACTCAGTTTCTAAGGAGAAAATTTTTGCTTGGAGATAAGCCTGAGCGCTGCTGAAATCAGATAATATGCTTTCAATTTCCTTCCGGTGATCTTGTTTCAGTATGTCCAGTTCTTTTTTATGCTTGATATTGAGGTCTTCTACAAGTAGCCTTTTATTGGTATTAAAATATGTCTGAATTCTCACATTTCAATATTAGTTTATTATCACTGATCAAAGCATGCAGTTTTGAGGTCTTTTATTAACTACAGAGGGTAGTTAGCTGGGTGCAGCTCTGGGCTTCTGCTTACTGATTTGACCTTGACACTTCAGTTGCAATCTGAAGCAGAACCACCCTAATACTGAGGAAGAGGAAATTTATTTGGAGAAGTATTTCACCTTCAGCCTGCAGGAAATTGAAGGTCTATTCTATAGAATGATGCTATTGATATTTTCCCTATAGGTCATTTGTAAACCACTCTTAATGGTCAAACATGACAGTGAAGTACCATAAGGAGCTCAGTTGTATTAAGCAAAATTATTTTGAAACCCCTGGGATTTTAACCTGAAGCTCTGGTGCTGTGTTTCATCACATTGTGGCACCAGAAACATTTAATATTGCCTGCCACCTTCCTAAAAATATTACGTATTTTTAAAGTGAAGGTAAGAAATGTTCTAACAATATATTTTGAAAGATAATGCTTATTTAACTAACACCATCAACTGAAAATTAAAATATGGCTCACATTTTTTTAAACCTAGCTGTAACATTGCTTTCTCCTACTGCCCCTAAAATCAATATTAAAAGGTTATTTTTAACTTGCTGCTTTTTGTTTGCTAATGTTTTGTTAAACCTTGGAGAAACCTTTTCATTGTCACAACGAAAAGCCCATGTTCTGTTACTTACTGATTAAAACAGAGATGTCAAACTCAGCAAGTTAACTACTGTATTTTTCAGAAAATATATTCAGTTTACCTTTTTATTTTTTCATGTATTTCTAAGCCCCTTTCATGCTTCAGGAAAGGCCAAAAGGCCCATGAAAGGTTTCTGCTTTTGAAATTAGGGCACAGCCATCAAAGTGGTTGATTTAGCACTTGGCACAAAATAAAAAGCAGAAGAATAAGAATAAATGGGAGCAGAATCCTTGAAATACATCTTCAGAAGCAGAATAAAAGCTCTGCTTCAGACTAATCATTCTGGGATTTGTCTTCTTTTCCCATTAAAAAAACCCTTTGTCTGCTCACATACTAATTCTTGTAAAAGGTTTCTGTACTGGAGGTGGAAGTCACACAATTCAAGAGAATGGAAATGGAAAGGACTACTTTATCAAATTACTGGTTTCGCTTACTCAGGAAGTGTAGGAATGGTAATTTTAAATAGCTGGTTCCAAAAATTTGGCACATGCAAATAACAAGCCACTCTCAGCTTTCAGATCACAAATAATTAGCATGAGACAAGGTCACTGTTGGTTAAAGTAACAGTAAAAGGGCTGTAATTTATATGCACTCACCAATTTAACTATTCCCCTACAAAAATTATTGATCCTGCAAAGCAAAGCAGGAACTGCAAGTTAATAATACAGGTCTTCCATGGGTTAATTTTAGCCTGCACCAGATGCCTAGGCCCATTCCAGCTCTTGGGTTCTGCCTCCTGTTATTTGAAGGATTTCAACTTATATAATTTCCATTAATGCTTTCTTCTCAAATGCTTACTGTAGTAGAGCTACACCATTTATCTGCTGTTAAGATTATCCTCCAGCTCAGCAGCTTTAGCATTTGAGGCCTTTTAGACCTCATAGCTGACATGTGAGTAATTTTTCTGTTCATGAACAGAAGCTCTAAATTCCTTTAAGGTAGCTGGAGGGCACTGATGAAACTCTCTGGTTTGCAATCCTTTCTGTTGATCTTGCTTCAAAAGCTTGAAATGAAAGTCACTTTCAAGTAAGTCTCCAAAGAGTGCAAAGGAAAAAAAAATTCCTTCTCGTGTCTCTCTCATTCTTTAAATATCTGCTGACTGGTAGACAGCAATGGAATTACTCTGACCACTCTGACAGTCTGCCAAGAGACACTCAATCCTTTGAGTGCTTTTCTTTCGACTATATAGGACATAATTTTAAAGATTCTTTTAAGGGTATACTCTTCAGAAATACTTTTACATATACAGCTTGAGTAGTTAGTAGCATACATTCTATACCACTGCAAAAATGAACTAAAACATAGCCATTTACCAGATCCCTTAATCTCTCTGCAAAGACAATGTATTAAGTATAATAATAAAGAAATTCCAAAGGATCCAGCAGCCATACAAATGCACTGGACAGTGAACCCAGTCTTGTCCCCCATGTAAAAGGTAAGTCCTGCACTTTTTAAGTAGGGAAGACTGCTATTACTGCACTATGCAACACATGCTCTGGCCCTGTGGCTACATTAGGAGAATGCACTCCACATTCTACAAGATGGTAAAGACTACAAGTCAGTTTCCCCTCCCTGTGCCCTGACACCATGCTACAGCTTCAGGCTTTCACAAGTCCAGAGGCAGTGTCAGAGTCCATTATTTCTGCCTTTACTCCCCCAAAGCTAAGTCTTACAGACTACAGATGGCATTCGCAAGTGTCCCCTCTAGAGTTAACTACCCATTGGTTTCAGCTACAGAGAGTACATATAAAAAATTGATCTTGATTCTCAGAGACTGACATATTTTTTTTAGTAGCTCTTGGGTGAATTTGGTTATTTGTTTATGTCTTCCAGTGCCTTTCAATGGCTGACGTTACACAGATTTTCCCAGGTCACAGTTGTGGGCTACACTGGATGTATTTCTCTCTGATAGATAATGAACAATTAGTTCCAATGCTTTTATTATGGCTGGAGAGAAGTGTGAAATGAATAACTGCTTTTACAAAATTCCTAACCTCTATAATTAGCACTTGAGAAAGGATTCTGACACTCATCACATTTAGAAGACCTCTGACACTGGCATCATTATTAGCATCATTACTGGCATCATATATATCTAGATAGCACTGTGAAGTGTGAGTTTAAGGCAAACCTTCTGTGCTGTTTCTCACTGTCCTGGACATGTGCAGCTTCTTCCTTCTGGGATTTCAACTCAGCACTGAGTAGCTCCGTTGTGTCCTTCAAAAGTAAATTCTCTTTCTTGAGTTCAGAAACTTCACTCTGACATTTTTCCAGTTCCTCATGGAGAGATCTGATCTGTCTCTGGCTACTTTCTTCCTAAGAAAAAGGCCAAAATTAGTTATTCACAGACTCTTATTATTTAACTTGACAATCTCGATGAAATTGTGTGCACTGAATTTTTGTGAACTGAGTTTTCAATTCTAGCTACAAGACAAAATATGTGATCAAAACTTCTTGAACATATTTTACGAAATAGAAAATTTTACTGTAACATTATATGTAACATTTACATGTGTTGTAGATTCTGATCTTTAAATTGGAAAAAAGCCTGGCCATAGGGAAAGCTGATAAACAATTTTGAAGTGGGACATAGAATCATAGAGTAGTTAGGGTTGGAAAGGACCTCAAGATTATCTAGTTCCAACCCCCCCTGCCATAAGCAGGGACACCTCACACTAAACCATGCCACACAAAGGCTCTGTCCAACCTGGCCTTGAACACTGCCACGGATGGAGCACTCACAACTTCCTGGGCAACGCATTCCAGTGCCTCACCACCCTAACAGGAAAGAATTTCTTCCTTATATCCAATCTAAACCTCCCCTGTTTAAGTTTGAACCATTACCCCTTGTTCTATCACTACAGTCCCTAATGAAGAGTCCATCCCCAGCATCCCTATAGGCCCCCTTCAGATATTGGAAGGCTGCTATGAGGTCACCATGCAGCCTCCTCTTCTCCAGGCTGAACAGTCCCGACTTTCTCAGCCTGTCTTCATATGGGAGATGCTCCAGTCGCTTGATCATCCCTCCTCTGGACTTGTTCCAACAGCTCCATGTCCTTTTTATGTTGAGGACACCAGAACTGCACACAATACTCCAGGTAAGGAAAACCATTCAATTTCTGTAAAAGACTCTGTACACTTTTATTATCTCTGAAGAGAGAAATTTGACACTACTGCTCTTGCAAAACACAACATGGTAATGAAGTAGGAACTGAATTCTTGCCTGTTGCTTCTTCAGTCTCCTCACACTCCCCAGTTCCATTTGGAGCTCTTCTATTTGTTTCCTGAGATTACTGCACAATGTCTGTTGCTCAGAGAGTTCCATCCTTAGAGATCCTAGTAATAATCAGACGACAATCATTCAGGGAGTCAGAGGCCAGCTGGATGGGGAAGGTAGATGAAACATTAATATATTACATTTTGCTTTGTTCCTCAACTCCTTCACCATTAAATATGATGGCCTTCTATTACTAGAGAGGTCACTCAGGTAAGCTATAGTAAGACGATATGGAGCTACCACAGCAATGATTGAACATCAGAATCAGAGGTGCTTCTGTACTAGTTGTTTTACAGACTACATCATTATAACTGGCGGCTTCTGACTCTGAATTTTACTGAAGCACCCTTGAGCTTCCCTGTTAAGTCCTCTGGTGCTTTAGAGAAGGCCATAAAGCAGAATGAGGAGAGCTCTGATTGTGTTAAAGAAGTACAATACTTATGTAAGCAGATCTGTCATATACTACAACTTTTGTGTGTGTCCAGCACAAGTTTCGGAATAGATCAAGTACAAGTTCTCTCTCTCTATTGTCTCCTTACAATTTTTCTTGAAGAACAGAATTTATCTATTGAACATATAAACTTTAGAGGCCAACACATCTTTCTAGAAAATTTGAATTACTGGCAACAAAGCTCCAAATAATAAGATAACCAGTTTTTAAAAGTTAAATAAATTTAAAATTTAATTTAAAATAAATTTTTAAAATCAAAGTACTTTCAAATTATTCTGTCCTTAATTTAAACCCCCTTTTATACATGAGCTTTAATAACCTGAGCTTAAACCTGGAGATATTATAGGAACTTCTAGTGTGGTGTTCTGATTAGTTCTGAGCAGTTTAGGGAACTTTCTGTGCAATATGTACAGAGCAACTAATATCCATTCCTGAATTCAACAGAACAGGCTTGAACCATGTATAATAGATCTTCATATCATAGAAAAAAAAATAGTAGAATCATATCCTCTAACTGCAGTATTCCAATATAATATACCTGATAGTGCATACTTGAAATGTTGTACACCAGACTACCCTCCCAGCAACATCCTGTTGCTGAATGTTGAGAGCCAGGTTAATGAAGACTATTAAGGTTGTATTGCTGAAATTGCAGGGTATGAAAAATGAGAATTACAAACACCTGAGCTCCCAGAAGATGGGAAAGGAAATGAATGGAAGAAAAGTCAATGCTTCTCTGCATATAATCAAACAGTAAGAGCTGGGCATGACATGAGACATTATACCTAGCAACACAGTTTGCTGCTTCTGTATCTGCTCGAGTTCATCACGTAATTCTTTCTTTGCCTTCTCTTCCAAGGTTTGTATTTCCAGCTTATGAGACTGATGTTGGCTCTTGAAAGTTTCATTAAATTCCTTTTTCAAACGTTCTTCTGCCTCCTGTAAGCAAAAGCATCCCCAAAAACAAAATATTTGGAGGCTATTTATCATCTTGTTTTACTTATATTGCCAGTATGAATCTAATCTTTCCTTGTAAAGCTTTTATTTTTACAACCACTTTACATGACACTTCCTCAACACAAGCATAAAAATGTGCTGAAGTTTAAAAATCACACTTAATAGGTACAAGAGAAATTATCCACATTGTATCTATTAGCTGTTTATCTTTGCACTATGTGACATTAGAAAGATGTTTGATTATTCAACATACAATGCCTCCTAGATTTGACCTGTATGTCATTACTTATTGCAGAGTGTCAGGCAAAGGCTTTTATCCTTGCTTGTATCATTCTTGCCTAGAACTAACTCTGCTGTTAGAAGTGCTGCTCATACACTGTAAATGATGGAATAGTTGCTTGGTAGTGGCTCTGAAAGCAAACTCCTATCCTCAGTTTCATTTTTACCAACTCACTGCCTTCGGCTTGGTTCTGTTAAGTTGGGATTTCATCCTGAATATATAAAGAAGATATAAATTCTACTTAAGGTGGGTTTACTACGCATGCTTTATACAGAGGTTTTTCCTAAGGTGTGCAATATCAACAGGGACATCTGAACTCTATGTCACAATCACACTAACATTTTTAAAGTTGCCTTTTTTTTCCCCTCAAACTGCAACATTGTTTAGAATCTTAATATATTGCATTCACATTTTCTTGCTGAAATAAATCCAACTGAACCTTTAAAAGCTTTGGTTATCCACTTACAGAATTATTTCTTGAAGGTAGGGAAATCAAGACACATCATTATATATATCTATTATACTTTTAAAGAATTTATGTATAAATTAATAATGGATGAAAAACAATAAAACTGAGTCCTGTTAATAATACACTTAGGAATTCCCTCGTATCTCTGAAGCAAGAGCACAGCCACAGGAGTTTGTTTTAACTGCAGCCTGACTAAAGAGATTAGGCTATATTATTTTATGAAATTCTTTCATTCACACTGTGATCTAAGTTCAAATGTTAAAATTAAAAAGACAAAACACCTGAAGAGGATAGGGTGTCAAAATCACAGAATTATTCATTGTGTGCAACAACTGCAACCCATTAGTAAGATAGCTGGAGATAAATGAGTTTTGACAATTGGCTGTAAATAATATGGTTTAGCCCACAAACAAGATTTTATTTGTTTACACTAGTATGTCATAAACAGACCTTGAGTTCCTGATTTTTGCTTTTCTCCAACATTTTTAAGACTTTCTGATGTGATGCCTCCAGCTGCAATTTGACATTCTGGTTTTCTTTAATGATGTTTTGAAGATCCTGCAAAAGCTTCTCTTTTTCCTTGTTGAACTGCAGACTATGTTTCTTCAGTGACTCCTTGAAATTACTTGCTTGCTGATCTAATATCTGCTTCAGCTGAGCCAACTTTCAGAAAAAGTAAGACAGGATCAATGGATGCATTCACAATGGAGAGAAATGATATAAATTTGAGTGCATTTTATGTACCCTGTGTTTATAAAATGTGTTTCTATGTGTTCATATGTGTTGCTCTATGAAAAAATAGCAAGATGCTTGTTTCATGTGAAGAGAACTTCTGTCAGGTAAGACTGACATCCCTCTTGCATGTACTGCCTCTTGCTCATCAGATATTTTTCTTAAATTATTTCTTTTCAGATCATCTCCATCTCATCCATACAATCCATAGTTCAACTTGCACAGTACTGATGGCATAAAACAGGAGGCAGACCTACGGCTGTGCTTATTGTCACACTGAAGATGCAATACTGCAGAACCCATTTAAATAAAGCAGTAGGTTAGAACCAATAGAAACAAGAGTTCTGCACATCGTGCTTCAGACTTGGTTTATTTTCTCCTTTCTCCTAGCTTAATTACTAAATACAGTAGACATGTCTATAATGGCTGACACAAAAATAACAAAATAATACCTGTTTATAAAAATACCTTTGTTTTGGTGGGGAAGGAAGGAGGAGTCTGTTCTCTTTTCTATTTGGCAGACTTTCTCAACTTCCAGCAAAAAAAAAAAATGTATTTGCCCTTCTTCTTAAATTTGCCATTCCAAAGATCATAGCTGCAAAACTCTGAACAAAAGGAGCATTCATACCGTAAGGTCAATGAGCGTTTTAGCTGCAGTATCTGACACATTTTTTGCTTTGCCATGCCTCCTGCAAAATCTTTATGTTTCTTGCCTTTTCTTTTGGGGAACGTGTGAAAGAGAATGGTCTGTTTCCCACTTTTTATATACTTGTACTTTTCAGCCTTAGAAGAACTATGAAAGGAAGAAGTTTGTATCCTTAATTACATGTGAGTTTAAGTGATTCAAATGCTGTTACACACATCTGCAAATTGAATACGATACAGATTACGACCCGTGACTACATTATATTCTTACCTCTACGCTAATACATGTTCTTTTCTTGTTAAGTGTTGCCTTAATATTTTTTCCATGCATGCTGTACGCAGACTGTTAGCTGTAGCTTTAGCTATCTAAATACTTGCTTGTAACTTCAGCTGCACACATATACCTTTTTGATGCAGCACCACAAAAGCTGAAGATTTACTAAGTAGGTTGTCTATACCACATTTCATTTTCATAGCACCATATTTTGTGTGATGTAAAAGGAGAGCAGGTGTGATGTGCAAAACCCTTACTTCTCATTAACTTCATGGCCACAGCTAGCATTGCACTGTTGAAAGGGAGATACTAATGAGCTATACCAGATCTCTCTCTCCAAATGCTAGTAATCCTTTTGGATATTGGCTAAATGTAGGCAAGCTACTTCACACTGGTTAAGCATGCCAACTCCTCTCCTCCAAAGGCTGTGTCTTTTCCTTCCCCTGAGGCCTTTCTCAATTTCCAGATGGATCACAGCCTTTATTCAAGTACTCTCTAAGCCTCTACTATTCTCATAGGCCCCCAGCACAGAACTGTGCCCCATAGGCTCCAAATGCTGCAATCCACAGAGCTTGTGTCAGTTCCCAGAGTTCCAATTCTTTTCAGACAAAGGACATTGTTTACTTCTGCTTTATAACCACAACCTTCAACTACAATGTACCTCAACTTGTCTTCACTTCTAGTCCCAGTTTCCACTTTTACCATTTCTTGGCATCTGCTCCCTTCTCTCTAGAATTCATACAAGCCTTTATGCCCCAGTAATAAATCTTGATATTAAAGAAGAAAAATTAATATGAATCTTTTCTTGGAGACACATCTAAGAAATAATTATTTCTACTTGATCAATTTATCCTATTTCAATTGTTTTTTTCTACAGAGAAACTAAATAAGGGCCTGAAAACATTGTAAAAATTTGTTCTATATCTTAGTTGTCCATAATTTTGGGTAAAAGGTCTGTATTCACAGAATATCAGATGATTTATTTCTGTGTAAGCACTATGCATGAGAAACACGAATGTTCATGAACTTCAAGCACTGTGGAGATTACTCTAAACCTGTTACTTGAACACACACAGGCATAATGGGAACTACATAACTCTTTCTAAATGTGTTTTCTGTACCTCTGTAAGCAGCTAGCAAGAAAGCTACAAGAAAGCTACTTTTCAATTTTTAAGTAGGTTTATGGCTACAGAGTTGCTGTTCCTATACACAAGTCAGTATACTGTGTTCTTTCCTTTTAAATAGCTTGTCCTTGAAATCCACAAGTTAGGTTCCTTTTCTCCAGTCACTTGCTGGTGGTCATCACTGATCTTGTACTTCAGTTTCCCTCTGATCCCCTTCCAACAATTTGCTCACAAAGGGCCGTACTACTATTATAATTATAACAAGGATTTCCTTTACCAAATGGGCTAGTGTGCTATGCTTGAACTTCAAAGTTCCTCAGTTTTATCACGGATGTTTCACATCTCAGATCTACAGCAGTATTTGTAATTTAGACATGACAGAAAGCTGCAAGCAGAGATGAACCTTGATAAAAAACTCTTCAGTAAAGCTACCAGCTTGTGCAATTGACTTCCTCCTGTTCAGTGGCCAAACTGAGCAATTGATCAAACTTCTAGTCAAATAAACCAAAGGAAACAGTTTTGAATGTACACATCAAAATAAAAAAAAAAAAAGTATTTCCTCCAGAATAAATTCAACATTTTTAAAACTTAAATTACTTTATAATTTGCAAGGAGACAAATGGCTTTATTCATAGCACACAGGAGAGGAAGAGATGGCAGCAGTGGTTCTGCTTTGTGTGTGACAGAGAGACAAAGGAAGCATGGAGATACAGACAGCCCAAGAGAGCAAGCATACATGTGTGTGCATATGAAGGTAACCAGGACATTTATTCAAATGATGAAAGCCTAGGTTGTTCAATGATAACTTAATATACAAGTGAAGAAGTGGCAACAGGTGACACATGGTAGCTCACCCTGTTTTATCCTATAGCCCAGTAACAAAGGGACTCTTTCAATGGTGAGAAATCTAACAGAATGAAAAAACAAACAAGCCAAGCCCAGGTCTCCTACACATCCCATGAAAGTTAGGTTGATAGATAAGAAGAAAACAAACATTCCTTCACCTAGTGTTTTGTGAACCAAGCTTTTTTACTGGTCCAGTAAATGAAAGATTAGTTTTACCACTTCTTAAGCAATTCCAAACCAACATGGTACATTCGAATTTCGCTGATGTTATCCAACCAATTTGAGCTAGCAAATCTGAAAAACTACCTAGATTTAGCTGCCCCAAACTATGTTAACTAATCATCCAGTAATTTCTTGGCTTCTTCCATTGTGTCATCCAATTAAAGGCAAAGAAAATTATCTGACAAAACTAGTGAAGAATAATTGTTAAATAGTGCTCTTGATGAAATAAATTATTTGTTTTTAATTTCTCTGTGTGATGGGATCTATCTGCCACCTGGATACACTCCAAAACCAGGCAAATGCCAGAGCCGCTTGACAATGATGTCTTTGTTTCCAGAGCTGCTGCAATTCTTATTCTTTCTTTGAAAAATAAATTATAAATCGTATGATCTAACCAAAGGGGCCCTTCCCCTTCTGGTTACAGGTAAAAACATTTACTTTGTCTTAACATCCATCAAACTCAAGCCAATGTTTTGCTATATAAAAAAAGTTTTCAGGTACTGCAGTTCCTTATAAAACTAACCTTTGATGTGGAACACTTAATGCTGTACAGTCCCATGTATCAGCTGATGTAATATGCATTAGCATTACTATACCCAAGAATACATTTTTTTATGGGCTTCTTGCAAGTAAGCCAGTGAATAAAAAAGATGTGCCAGAAGAGTGGGCTGTGTATTTTCTAACAGAAAAAAAATAGAAACAGGAAAAATGTCACTTGGATTATTTCTTTTGCGAGTTAAACATTCATCTAGGCAGGAAAGATGAAACTTCAGCTGTGGTCATAACATTGCTAACCCTCAAGACTCTCTTCATAGACAATTACTGGTTCAAAGCACTACTAACATGAAACATGAGATCATACTAAATAGAAACAGGCTAAGCAGTACATTGGTGGCAACAGAGAACCTAATTTAGTAAGAAATGAGATGGAAAGTATTTCTAAATACATTTTTCAGTTATTTAGGAAAAAAACCCTACACAAACATATCAAGCATAGAAACACTATCATGGACTTTGCCACTTTTAAATTATTAGAGTTTAAAAAACAAACATTTCCATCCCATCAAGTTTCTTCCCCTGCCTTTCAACTAAAAAGGGCTTTCAAATCCACAGTGCAAATCCTTTTCTGGAATACTTTGCAGTGCCCAGGCATTTCATTGTGTTTTGTTACTTCAGATTAGATAGCTCTACCCTGAATTTATTTAAACTGGTAAAGCAACAAGCCAATGAATATTATAAATGAATACTATACCAACTCACAGCAGTCCAGAAGCTATTTGCCTCCTTTTACTATTAACAAACCAGCAACACTGTGTACTTTTATGTTTTATAGTGTCCTTCTGCTGCAAAACAAAACCTTTTGAAAAAATGGCAGCTCTAATACTATTGCTCATTCACTTTTATCCACCAGAACTGCATAAAAGGATCTTAAAGATGCAGCTAATGCTTATTCACAGTATAAACTTAAGGCAGCAGCATTTTTCTAGTTTCTGCTGAGTTATTTTCAAATTTCAGGGTTATGTTTGCACTTGCCCTTTCTTACGACAGCTGGTTTTGCCTCCCACTGTCTTTGAAGTAAAGAAAAACAAACAACTATTACTAAAAGATGACAGATATGTTTTAAACTATTTCAAAAGTCTTTCAAGATTCCTTCTTTTCTAACCATACTTACTGTCCTTGTATTGGGAAGGATATCTCAATTCTTTTGAAATAGTAACTTCTCAGACATTGCTAGCCCATGTAAGGCTGTGCATGCCATCACAGTTGGTTCCCCATTTTGACTTCTGCTTTATTTTAATTCGCTGTGCTTGCAAGCACAGTTCTTCAATGCCTTGCTAGCGGATGAATTTAAATAAAAGACTTAAACTGCCTTTTGATGTATTACAGAGGAGGCACCACAATTGAGAATTTGTTGTGTCAAAATAAGGCACACGTATGCTATGATGCTATTGCACCAAAAGGGTAATGTGGTATGGGAAGTAACAACAAAATAATCAAATTATATTTTACTGTTGTCTTTAGGCTTATTTCACAGTTACTCCAGTTAAGTTCATAGTTAACTGTCTTCCTAAACTTATGACAAATCCTGACCAGAGGAACAGTAGGCACACCTCTACTGCTGCTATTTGGTGGTACCTCCAGTATTCACCAAGGCTCTGGACATTGCTGTGCTAGCCTTGTTCAAAGATGTATCATGAGAAGGTGATGCCTGTGATTCCAATTTATGTACTTTCTAATTCCAGAATAGCCCTTTTAGCACATGTTGAAGAGACCCTGTAGTGCAAAAGCAAGGAACTGGATGACTCTAGTGAATTAGCAGTCAACCCACACAAGATCTCATATATTCTTCCTTCCAAAGGACCAAATAGGTGTGAATCTGATTTCTGTATTCAGAAAAATCCCATTAATACAGAAATGCCGCCGCTTTGATGTGCATCTCCAGAGAGATGAGATTATCATGATTCTGTCTACTCTGCATAGTGCTCTAGCTACATCAGCCAAACAAATATGTGCCTTATGCAGCCAAGGAAGCTATTTTTAGATTTGAAATTGTATCCAGGTTAGAACTGGATTAGTAACAGCACATTACCTAACCTTTGAGGCAGAAGCTCTGGGCTGAGCCATTGCAAAGGTTCCCAGCTGGAAGCATGTCCTCAGTGAAACATAACGTTGCACAGTAAATGGTGGTTTCTTGGCTATGAATATTCATAAATTTATACAAGTAAAATATTATAAGTTGAAATTACTCCCCTTCCCTGACAATACTGCCAAGTTTCTCATCAGAGGAAGCATTTCCTGCTTTTTAGGAGCAGTTAGACCTTAAGATACACCAAACATTTCTTAGTATACCTGTTCATACTTACTATGTTGTTGTGAACATACCATGGTATGATATATACTTTTTATATTATTTATTTGTGTTTATAGGGACAGTAATTTCCCACCACTCCTTGCATTTTCCATGATTATGTGCAAGGACTAGGAGTTAGGAAACAGAGGTTTCTTTCCTATTTTTCTGTCCTGAATGTACAACTTCAAGAAAAATAACGGGATGACTCACCAACTTACTTTTTCCATCTGCAAAATGTAAATAATTGCTTCATTTCATCAATGTTTTGATTTCTTTGATACCTTTGAGTGGAATACACCACCTGTATGCATAAAAATTATCCTGTACATAATAATTTAAAGCAGAGAGCATTTGCCAAAAAGAACTGAACAACACAGAAGGGGAACATCTGAGAGGGATAAAATGTGTATTCACACTTGTCAGAAAGTTTAAAGGTGCACAGTTTACCTGAGGAAATTACTGCTTTGTCGATGATTTGCTTTTGTTTTGGCAGAAGATTATTTATCCAGCCTGTTATGGCTTTTCAAATAATGACACTTTCTGGTACAAATATTTTGGTAGATGTTCTAATCTGGAAAATTTGCATCACTTGGCCTGCAAGTGGCTATCTATTATGGCTGTAGCAGGTGGATTATCTAATACAAACACATCTCAGGTATTTATTTCCAGATTAATCCATGTCCCCAGATTTGCATTATGACTGAAGGTGTAACCAGAGTCGGGAACACTACACAAGATATGACATTCTCAAAGCTACTTAGGAGTCACAGTGTTTTTTCCATTTCATTCTTGATCTTGAGAACACAGAGAGAGGCATACCTAGCTACTAATGTATGATATATAAATCATACATAATATATAATATATAATGTATAATATGCTTACTGCATATTCCAGTCTGCTTCAGTTACCACCCTTACCATCAAGCAGGCAGAACAGAAACAATGATCTGTTCAACCCTGTTTCCATTCAATTCTCTTGCTTGAGGAAGCAAGCAAGCAGGACCTTTCACATACCTACCCACACAAAAAACCCCAAACCAAGAAGAAAGTCAACAAGGGCCTATAAAAAAGATTCTAATCTCATGTAGCCCTGTACAGAGACAAACAGTCAGAGTCACCATCCAAACCTGGTACAACCAAACTCCTCATCAAAAAGCCTTAATACATCTTCAAAGAGTGATACATGAAATTTATCAAAATAAGTAGGCTTGTTGAAATCTTCATAGATGTTCAGGAGCAGTAATTCCTGTTATTTCTACCCAGAGTCCCTGCATATTTTCTTGAATGACAGTCACAACAAATATGATTGAAATCTAACCAAAAATCTCTCAGATGAGAGGACAAATGAAGAATGTTTTTATTACTGGGTTACATTTATGTCCAGTTTACCTCAAGTGAAGAGTTTTGAAGTTTCCCAGCTAGGACTTCTTTCTCTTTCTCTAGCTGGTTTAGTTCAGACTCAGATTTTCTTTTAAGTTCCTCTAGCTGTGTCTGCAGCTCCTAAAGTGAAAAAAAAAAAAAAAAA
>NDXB01008893.1:37178-61035 GCA_002631895.1 Agapornis roseicollis
AAAAAAAAAAAAGGAAAAGAAAAAGAAAAAGAAAAAAAAAAAGAGAAGGGAAAAAGGAAAGAGCAGGCAATAGCTGGAACAGAACATGATAAAGCAGTTTACACAGTAATACATGTTACTGTTTATGAAATTATACATGCTACGCTTTTTAACATCCCTCATGTATTATTCAGTCAAAGAAGTATTAATAGTTTGGTCTGATTTCTGGTTCTTTCTAGTACTAGTGTTGGCCAATACAGCTCATATAATCCTAATCTTCTACTGGAAGCTTCCCTGAGGCAGAAAATTGTCCAGCATAAAGAGTCAGCCTGATTTGCCTTGAGTGGTGTTAGTGTTCAAAAAGAATTTAGTATGCAAGAACCACCCACAAGGTCTGAAAATAATAAATATACATTGACCATACATATAAGTAGAGGACTAATGGGCAATTAGTGGAAAAGCATTATATTACAGTGAAGCATTAATGAGTATCTTAGTGGATCATTATCTTACAGCATTAATGGGTAACTTAGTGGAGCATTATCTTATAGCAGCTGTAAAGAAAATCCCAGTGAGGAAGTAAAAATAAAATTAAATGAAAAAAAAAGAAGACATAATCACCTCATTTCTAGAAATAGTTTTTGGATATCAGTGATACATATGCAAGACAGTGACAAAGAAAGAGCCTGTAGAAAGTGTCTGTAGCAAATGTAATTGTTTATTGCAGAAAGACTGAATGTGCAACTTGTAGAAATGTCCTGAAGTGATATATACTACGAGCATATAAGTGTGCTTGCTCTGCCTATTTGTGCCAATTTGCTGACTCAAAACATATTCTACCTTAGATTCAGACAAAACAAATGGAGGGAACATGGAAAAAAATAGCAATCAAACACCTCCCTTATCCTCTACAGTCCCTTCTCACAGCCCTACTCCTGCCCCACTTCCATTTTTACAGCAAAATTAATTAAGAATTCAAGATAACAGAAAAGGTACCTAAACCCTAAGAAAGTGAGAGTTTTTGAGAGGATGACATTACATTAGGAAACAGAAGCATAGGCAATACTGATGTATTCCTTGAAACTCATAATTAAATAAAGGAGAACATATTAGCATTTCACAATAAAAATCTGGATAACAGTTACGTAGAAATCAAAAAGATTAACAGAGACACATTACTACTGCAAAGAAAAAACACAGTTTTGCCTCTATGAAAAGAAGATAATATAATATCCTCAAATGGCAAGTTCTCTGATTAAAACCTGGAGATCTGGTGTTTGCAGCATTCCCCCTGCAACTTTGCCAATTGGCTGGCTTCTCTGTATCTTAGCTTTTCTATCTGGAAAATAGATATAATAATTCTCAGACAGTTGTTACAAGCCTTAATTCAATCAGAGGATAAAAACAGCATTATTACTGATAAATATTGTAATTCTAACTTTTACTAACTCAAGTAAAACTTAGAATTTTTACTTGATCTTTAATTTTTAATATGAATCTCTAAGAAGAGATGGTTATAAGCAAGAAGTGCCTACTAATATGCCTTTTTTTACTAAAGTATTTGATATTTAAATTTGATCTGACTCACATGAAGACCTGCAGCTGGCATCATTTTAAATATACCTATCTAAAATGATTCACACAAGTGAATGCTTTATACAAGAGTCAAAGTCCTTCTCATAAAGCTTACACTTGACACTGCAAATGTGCACCCTGAAGCACTGCCTTTTCACATACTGATGAAACATGAGCACTTTCACTAGTAGATAATTTACTCACACAGGTTTGAGAAATGAGATTACACAAATGTATACACTTGAGCAGGTTCATAGGCAGAAATTAATTCTTCTGACGAGCACTTAACTCCTAGTCTCCAAAATCTAGAAGGTACTATGAAGCTCAACATTTAGTGATAGGAGCTGCATGCTTTTTGTGGCTTCCCAACTTGTCAGCAAGTGATTGGATGACTTTCAAGTAAATTTGAATCTCGGAAAGCAGCATTAAAACTGGGAAAAATAGGTACAAGTACATTCTTGGCACCAACAAGTGTCTAAAGAACACTTGACCAGTAGTCTGATTGTCCAATTCTACAATATCTTCCTTTTAGAAGATGTCTGACAAACACACAAGTAAATGAGGAGACAGAAATCCAATTCCTCCATAGTTTATGCTCACATTTGGTAAACTACTTGGGCATGCACTGAGTTGTAAGCTTCAATAAGCATTCAAGCATGTGCTGAAAACTAATGACATATTTCAAGGTTTTCCTCCATTTGAATAGATTTCAGCTCACATTTAGGTCCCTACTGTACAGTATCATTACAGATGGCAAATCTCCTGAAGCCAAAGAATTGAGCCACAGACAGTAGTTTTCATGAAAGTGAAACCCTTTGAAGAAGCTCTTAAGCCAGTCACTGCTAATGCATACTGACAACAAAACTTACAGCTCAGCCACTTGTAACTCATTGAGAAAAGGAATTGCTCAGGTAACATGTCTGAGTCCACGAGAACATGAACCTTCCTTCTGACTCAAGTTAAATGAGGACATACAGATGCAGGTATTTGTAACTCCTCATCATTTCACTGGCAACACCTGTACAAACACGTGGCAGAATTAGATCCTCTGTCACAGTGCAAAGTTTTGATTAATCAATGTAGCTGAGTATTTCACACCAGCAATCCATGGAAATTCAAGTCAGAAACTGGAATACACCTACAATAAGGTTTTCTTTAGGAAGGACCTTATATTAGTCACTCTAACGGTCACATGCAAAGTATGCAAGGGTAAGTGTTGCTAAGAAGGCAGTTCATCATATCAAGGATAAATTCACCTTCCTGCCTGGGGAGTTTTTCATGGAAATACACCAGTTTGACTTTCTTTTTCCTCCTCCCCACCCCCTTCCCAGTAAGACTGTAGCAAGAAAATCCTTGCATTTTATATTAATTCAAAGTGCCTCCAGTGAGAATAATTCAAATGATGTCACTGTGACCAATAAGATTAAAAGCAGATGAATTAGAGCATCTATAAATAGAAGAACATTCCTACCTTCAACATTTTTTTCTTTCAGCTTCCATGAAGTTTTAGACTGGCTTTATTTCCTTTGCATGCTTCACTACAAGATCTTCTAGCCCTTTGGTAGAAATTCCTTCAGACAAATATTTTCCTTATGGGACTGATGCTTGTCTTAACAAGGCAAGTTCTCTGTGCCTTTTATTTATATCCTCTTTTTAAATGGATACAGTTTCCATAGTCTATAAAACACACTAACTTTATAACATGACAAAACCAGGGTAAAATTCTGTGGTCACACTAGTTTATTTTGTAGTGAATATCCTATTTAGGTAGACATATTCCACTGAAAAATGCTGGCTTTATTTTAGTTAGCAATGTAGAACTGTAGTGATTCAGGCCTGTATGCCTCTTCTGCAGACTAGGAATGGGGATTTGTTTTTGATGCTCTGGTTTGAGTTGGGTGTGTAAATCACTTCCAACCACGCAGGCTTCCTCAAGGACAGCCTCAGTTCTGTGAAAAAGTACAAAGGGCAATTTGTTTTTTCTTATGTCTCTGATGTCAGGTTCAATTTTCCAGAATGTTAGCATAACAGTATTATAGGAGAACTAAAAAATATAGAAAAGATTTGGGGCTGGGCAATTGTTTAAGGGGAGGCACTTACAGAGGGAAATCTCCGGACACGTATGTTCCTCATTGTACTGAGTTTATTCCTGCATTATTTCTTCATAGCTTGTCAGAAGAACTGTTTTTCTTAAAAGAAATGAAAAGTTAAAGAAACAAAATCAGCATTCCAACTTCACCTCAACAGGGAAATTCTGTTGGTTACAGAAGCAGTTGAACATTCTGCCCTGGTCTAACTCAAGGATGTCAGTAGTTTCTTCATTATCACTGCAGCAACTCATTTAGTTCAGGTTACAAACACAAGCCAGTGTTCTACTGAGGTCAGAGATCTGGAAATCTTACAGGACTGAATGCTGTAGAATCATAGAATCATGGAATAGTTAGGGTTGGAAAGGACCTGAAGATCATCTAGCCCCAACCCCCCTGCCATGGGCATGGACACCTCACACTAAACCATGTCACACAAAGGCTCTGTCCAACCTGGCCTTGAACACTGCCACAGATGGAGCATTCACAACTTCCTGGGCAACGCATTCCAGTGCCTCACCACCCTAACAGGAAAGAATTTCTTCCTTATATCCAATCTAAACCTCCCCTTTTTAATTTTGAACCCATTACCCCTTGTCCTGTCACTACAGTCCCTAATGAAGAGTCCATCCCCAGCATCCCTATAGGCCCCCTTCAGATACTGGAAGGCTGCTAGGAGGTCTCCATGCAGTCTTCTCTTCTCCAGGCTGAACAGTCCCAACTTTCTCAGACTATCTTCATANCCCCAGCATCAGGCCCCCTTCAGATACTGGAAGGCTGCTAGGAGGTCTCCATGCAGTCTTCTCTTCTCCAGGCTGAACAGTCCCAACTTTCTCAGACTATCTTCATATGGGAGATGCTCCAGTCCCCTGATGATCCTCGAGGCCCTCCTCTGGACTTGTTCCAACAGCTCCATGTTCTTTTGATATTGAGGACACCAGAACTGCACACAATACTCCAGGTGAGGTCTCACAAGAGCAGAGGGGCAGGATCACCTCCTGTGACCACGCTCCTTTTGAATAACCCAAAAAACCATTACAGAAAGATGACACTGATTTCAGTACTTTTGGCATGCCATGCCTTTGAATAGTTGAGAGCAAACCACCTGTTTAAGCTCTTGCACATCTTCAGAGCAGCTCCTGTTATCGCCTTTGTACGAGTCATTTGCTGTTATTTGATGTTTCAGTTCATCTACTTTATTAACAGCTTTGCTTTGGGATTTCAACATTGTTTCCATATCTCCTGTGGTATCAAAATTTACATTTCAAATAGGACAAATAACTTGCAGACTTTCCAATGTTAGTGACTACTGACAAATACTTCTGAATTAACAACAATCTTACCTGCTTTTTGCAGGATTTCCTTCTCTTGAAGTTAGATCTCTCTCTTTGACTACACTTAGATCTTCTTCCAGTTGTTCCACTCTACCTTGTGATTCCAGAATTTCTTGTTGTGTTCCCTTAAGCTACACTTCCAAATTCTAAAATATCCATGACATTACTTCTATTTTTATTAAATATGTTTCCTTTTTTGTCCTTTGAACTAAATGGTTATTTTCTCTCTCATTGTAGTTCCACAATATAAATATTTCACCTACAGAGCTGGTTCAAATGCATTTTTTGTCTTCCATACCCTTAAACTGTCTCTGCTGCCAGAATGTTTGTAATGTGAAGCCATTCCCTCAGATGTAGTAGGCATCATTGTAAAGTGAACACTCATCAAGAATTACATCAGACATCTTTTAAGTGATTATTCTAAACTTGGAACAGGATATACTTCCATTAATTTACTGACAACTCATGCCAAAAGTTAATGAATATTAGTTGTTAGGGTTTTTTTCCAGTTGCTGAAGTACAATAGTATGTAACATAAAAAAGATGCCTAAACCAGAAATATCAGATCCTACAGACTTGGCTGGGAATTGTCTATAAATACAGGCAAACAACTGAACCATATCCAGTGTTTTATTTCTGCAGGTTCTAGTCTCAGCTTCTACATGCCCAATATAATAATGCAGTATCCACTCAGACAAAATTGCCATTTGTTCCTGTATGAACATTGAGTAAAACCTTATGTATTAAAACAAACTTGTGTTTAGCACTCTTCATAGTTGAAAACTTAAACTTGTTTCTTTTACCTCTGGCATATGCCAAATTCTCCCCAAAACTAGGCAGAACAGATCAGACTTAATGACTTGTTATCCTTTGTATTCTCTCTTCCACAGTAATAATAATAACAAAATGCACTAACATGATGCCTTTCATCTAAAGGCCTCAAACCTCTTGGCATACACTGAGAAGAAAACAGAAAATTCAACTTGCTTAAACATGAATCCTTTTGTCTTTTAAGCCTTATAATAGCTTTTTTTACTAGTCATTACTAATGAACAGATGTATTAGTGATTAAGGAAATGTTTCTGTTTCCTAGTCTGCCCCTTGTTCACAGTAGTGTGAAAAATCTATTAATCTATTTAATGGTGGCATCAGAAACAGCCAATTCAGAAAGGAGAAACTTCTCTTTATACATTTAAGGCAATATGCTCTGGTAGTATGTAAATCAGACTCATTCCAAAGACTTAGGCTATCCGAAATGTTCAAGGTGAGCATATGTCCCTCAGAAAATATTTCAGTTTTATTCAGCGGATACTGAAGATAGAAATGAAATTGCTAATGACACCACCTTCTTATTTTCAGTTCCTATCATGTTTTACATTATTTATTCCTAAAAGACTGCATTTCTTATATGGTAAATATGAAGAATAAATAGTGTGCATAAATTTTCCTGTCTCCGTTTCTGCTGAATGTTACTTCAAGTACCCCAAGAAATGAGGATTTTACTTTCCCTCTTTCCATCTGTCATTTCTAACTTCTACAGAGCCCAGACACTTTTCCTTGTTGAAACAGATATGATTTGCTGGACTCAATTTAGAACAAACTGGGTTATCTGCATCTCTGCCATTCATTATAACCTCTGCACTTTCCTGCAGAAGTTAGAGGTTACTCTGCTACACATTAAAAGAATAGAGTCTAAATAATATTGAGGAAGGTGTGTTCAATTCACCCTCTGATCTTGTGAAACAAAAGGGCAGTGACTGAACTGGAGGCTGAACTTCCTCAAAGAACATCCTCAAAGAAGAGGCACAAAACTCTGCACCATCAGGAAAATGATACTGACAGACGAGATGTGAGGGCAGATGGTGAAATGAATCAGAGTTGTCTTGGAAAAACACATCTGACTGGGGTGACCACACTTTGTACAAGGTTCTGGGGTTCTCTGACTCTAAAGGAAATAAATCTTTCCCATCAAGAAAGAGTTATTCTGAAATAGTCCAAGTCTAGACCTTCAAGGTGTTTTCTCATCTAATATGCAAGCTTGCTGTCATAGGGCTGGGGACAGGTCTGCAAAGTAAATTTGTGTGATGGGGAGGACCAATAGTATTAGAAGGAAGTAGAACTGTTGAGCACAGAGCGTGGCTGGATGATTCAGCTTCAGTGCAGTTCATCAGTGTCTCTCCCACATCCTGACCTTATGTACCAAATGCAGCTGGTTGGCAGATTGCCCATGATGTGCCAGCAATGCAATTAAGCAGAAATGGGCTGCAGAGCTGTGCTGCCAATGTCTGAGATATACATCAGTAGAGGGTAGACAGGCAAAGTGCAAGATTAGAACTAATGGTGAAAGTCTCATGGCTCTGTGCATAGAACTCCATAGGTTTAATGGACGCTTCATTAAAAATCACCTGGAACAAGCCACTATTGCAAGAGTCATAAAATACAATACACTTGATTCCTAACCTGACAGCTCAGTTTTCTTACCCAACCTTGTTCATATCCACATACTAAACTGTTGGCAGCCACAAGGGAAAAGAAGACTGTACTCTGTAAATACTCATTGCTAGCATGAGTGCCTGCTTGGTGCTCCCTTCACATTTCTGGGCAGGAAAGGTAAAGCTCTGTTCAGCCAACACATGAATTTGTATTTTAACTTACTCCTCCCTCAAAGAACACAAAGTCTAGTGTTCAAAGAGTTCTAATAAGTTACTAATAATCCCAACGCTTTTTTTAAAACTCCCAAGCCTCTAAAATTGCTTTAGTGCTTACAATGCATTTGACTTGATATATTTAAAAGACCTCCTCCTCCCCTAGATTTTTAAAAACTGATAATTTGCACTTTTATAGAAAGAGATAAAGATCATAGTCTTATACCCTACCTGTATTCTCTCCTTCAGCTTCTGGGAATGTTTCTTCCTCTCATTTATCTTCTGGTTTTTCTCCTCTAGGTCTGCCTCCAGCTTCTTTACCTGCTGTAGTAAAAAACCATTCTCAGCCTCTGAACTCTTCCTTTGCTGCATTTCTCTTTGTTGGCAATTCTTTGTTTCTACCATAGATTCTTGTGTGGCCCTTTTCAAAGTTTCTTTTTCTTTCTCACAAGAGGCTTGCAGTTTGCTTGTTTTCTGAGTATATTCTTCAGTTGCTCTCTGGTTCTCACTCTTCAGATTTTTTATCTCATTTATTAAAGGCTGTCCTTCGACACTGTATTTTTCATCTAAAATCACTTTTCCATCTATATTTTCTCTTCTGGATGCTCTGCATTCATTTACCAGTCCATCAGATTCCTGATTTAAATGTAGAAGTTTGTTTTCAAAGACTGCATTGGTACCTACTGTGTCGACAGAAAGGACTGTCTGCACTTGTTTAATTTCTGTTCTTGGCTCCCTCTCTTCCACCTGCTTCTTACACAACATTAATTCTGCCAAGGCTTCTTCCTTTAGTCTCTTGTGCTGTTCCAGTGCAATTTCAAGGGCCTGAATATGTTTTCTTAGCAACTGCTCTTCTTCAACTTTGCTTTTACACTGGAGAATTGTTTCCCTTGTCTCAGCAAGAATGTGCTGAATTTCTTCTTCATGAGCCTCTCTTAGAGCCTGTATACTAGCTTCATGTTCCTCATTCTTAGTGTTCAAGGCATATATCACCTATTGAGAATGAGAAAAATAATAGGAAATTAAAGTATCTGGTAAATGGAAGCCACTAATTCAGTTACTATATTTATCAAGTTGTTAAATTCCAAGTTGTTAAGCTGCCCCAGTTTAGTGTTTTGCTGTTGTTTCTTTGTGTTGTTTGTTTCTTTTCATTAGGAACAGACTGGACAATTATAAATTGCAAAATCTTCTGAGAAGTGTTCTGGCAATGTGTTGGGCGTGTTTTCCCCTCACTTGTAGTAACAGCTATAAATCTCAGCAATCAAGTTTTAGAGGACTTGAGTGAGCTTAAATGTGCATGTTAAGCTTAAAAGACAGTTTCATATAATTGCAAAACATAGTATCTGCTCTGAAAAAAAACACAACTTGTCTTTCCAGGTACTGTTAGTACACAGGAGCTAATCTCATTGCTACTGAACATAGTTAGACTCATAGAATCATAGAATAGTTAGGGTTGGAAAGGACCTGAAGATCATCTAGCCCCAACCTCCGTGCCATAAGCAGGGACACCTCACACTAAACCATGCTATCCAAGACTCTGTCCAACCTGGGCTTGAACACTGTCAGGAATGGAGCATTCACAGCTTCCCTGGGCAACACATTCCAGTGCCTCACCAGCCTTACAGTAAATAACTACCTTCTTATATCCAATCTAAACCTCCCCTGTTTAAGTTTGAACCCGTTACCCCTTGTCCTGTCACTACAGTCCCTAATGAAGTGTCCCTCCCCAGCATCCCTATAGGCCCCCTTCAGATACTGGAAGGCTGCTAGGAGGTCTAATGGCTCAATGATTCAATTTTGTGAAAATGTTTTATTACATCCTAGATTTTTAGAGAAGATGTTTAAGGAGTCTAAAATTGCAGACATGTTCACTGCTTTCAAAGTATTGGGTTTTGGGGGGCTTTTTTGTGTTTTGGTTTGATTTGGTTTTGTTGTTTTTGTTTGTTTGGGTTTTTTTGTTTGTGGGTTAGGGAGTTTTTATGATTCTAGATATTAATCTGAAGCTTTCCCCTTCCAAAATATCTTTTAAAATCTTGTTACAAATTATGATAAACTAACATTGTCCGATTGTACAACAAATGAAGTAAACAAACAAATTCTTCAAGGAAGTTTTTACTTAATTCCTGGATTTTGAAAGTATTTCCTTACTTTAAATACAGTAGAATTTGGAAATCTTGCCAATATTGAATTGTTGATTTAATTATATCCCTGAGTGAAACACATTTTCCCAATCAGCAGTACCTTTTCTTGGAGACAAATATTATAACTTACTTAAAAACGCAGTGTTTATTGCAGGTTGTGGCATTGATGCAGATCTGTTATAAACACAGATAAAATAAACCCTGTTTCTTCTTAATCCAGACTAAAGCATTATAGAGACTGGATCAAATTTTGCTGTCCTATAGTTCACAGGTGAGATTCACATAGAGGAATTTTTAAAATGTAAAAATATTTCTTTACATGTTCTACATACTTTGCTAATTAAGAAGCCTTCAGGACCCTCAGGCATCCATGAATTTGTAATACCAGTTTCTTCTACTGCAGGCATCAAGATTTAAGTTCTTTGCTGCTGTAAGCAAGTTCATACTGGGAACACTTAATGGGAATGCAAAACTTTCTCAGACCCTTTGCTGCTACTGTGTTAAGAAAAGAGCTGTTGCTTTTTAATTCCCAGTTTATTAGGTTTATACTTTGAGAAAAGAAAAGCACAGTATTCTAGGGGCTGTGGAAATTTCAGCTGCCTTGCAATTTTGTCATCCTAATAAGATAGAGTTCATACTGTTACTTTGTTATGACTAAAGATATACCCTGCTCAGAGAGTCAGTTTTCAGAACAGAGATGATGATGATGAAGCCTCTAGAGCACTGTATCAGCAGCTATCCTACTTCCTATAGCCATTTCAATTTGAAAAATAAAGTATCAAAAGCGATAGTCAACCACAAGAGCTGCAGAAGAGCTTCACCAACAGTGGTAAAAAGACACATAAAGTTCAGTCTAGATAAATGTAATATAGTGTACTTTAAAGGAGAAAATTAAATCTTCCACACACACTGACAGAGTCTGAAATTGCTCAGGAAAAATCTTGGAGCATGTCTCCGAGCAACCTGATCTCGAAGACGTCCCTGCCCATTGCAGTGGGGTTGGGCTGGATGACTTAAAGGTCCCTTCCAGCCCAAACAATTTGATGGTTCTATGATGAGAGCCTAGTCCAGCTATTAATGCTTAAGATAATTTTTAATTATGCTTTGATTTTAAAATTTTAAGTGTTCAAATGTAAAGCATTAAAGCCCCACAAGTCTCTGATGGCACTGACAATGTTTATATCATGAACAATGACTACTCTGGATGGACAAGAGGCACTTGCCACTATTCCAACTTGACTGTACTGCCTCGTCACACCCTGCCTGTATTCACTCCTCTGCGGGCACAAGCCAGCAGGAAGCTGTTCTGTTCTCTAGTTTGCATTCCTCACCTTGAAAATCAGGGGACAAGGACTGTACCCTCTGCACTCAGAGTGCAGTGGTGATGCACTGTAGTTGCATTGCAATGCCATGTAGTTTTGAGACAATTTATTATGTTTATGAAATACTGAGGCACATAGCATTGTAACATTGTAAAACATTTAAAAGTATCACCTATAGTTCTTAACAGCCCTGTTACCAAATTCTTGTAGTTCTCTCCTCCTGAATGTAAAAAGCAAAATATTCAACTGTAATCTCATGTTTACATCTAAAGGTAGCTCCCATATAACGGGCTAAATGTCAGTGCAGACTCACAACCAAATGCTGTAGCGTCCAAAGACAGCTAAAACAGAAGACTTCTCTGGTAGTGACCTGTTTTAAGTTCAAACTGTATTTAAGTGCCTAAAGGCTAAATCAAAGTTCTGAATGACAACTACATAAGAAAGGTACAATCTTATTTCAGATGAAATTTGTTGAGGTCCTTAACTTCAGAAAAAAATCCCCATTTGGAAACAATCAGTTTGTAGTTTGTTTCTGAAATAAAGGCAGTATTTCCTCAGCAGTAGGGTTATGTGTGTTCTGCTGCCCCTGAACCCTTTGGAAGTCAAATTAATATACATGAAATAAAATGCCAAGTTTGAACCAGTACTGTGGAGCCTGAGCTCCTGTGTCCTACTGGGAGGCAGCATAAATTAATCCAGTCTCAGTACTGGACTAACTACATTCACACTCTTCCTGATGGCTGTAAGCACAGGCAATAAAACTCATGTGCCTATCTGTTCCTACTAAAGTCGCAAGCGGTCTTCAGCTCCACACAGAAGCAGGTAGTTATGTATAGGCAGGAGAAACAGGTGAATTGTTGCAGTGAAGCTGTTGATGTGCGTAAGATCTGACTGCAGAGGTGGCAGCAGAGGTAGTTCTACCTCAGTGTAACAGCTGTTTTAGTAAAACATAGTCTTTCACCTAATGAAGATGTCACTTTGGGGAAAAAACATGATTCTTTATGGAAAGAAGTATTTTATATACCATACACAATGCTGAAGGGCTGAAAAGCCTAAATACACGGCTTTAGAATATTTGAGACTGTCTTAAGCTGAGTCAGCATAGACCTCTAACTTCAGTGTAATTTTCTTAGTTGTAAAATAATGGCATCTACATTCTAGTTCAAGAAAATGTTAGGAGAGAGGTACAGTTACAGTGTTAATGAAAAGGGTACTTGCACATGTCATAGTTTAAACCCAGCCAGTAAGTAAGTATCACACAGACACTTCCTCACTCCCTGCACATCACTCCCCAGGGGGATAGAGAAAAAAATTGTAAAAAGCCATGGGTTGAGATAAGAACAGCTTAATAACTAAACTAGACTAAGACATAATAAAAATACAGTAACACATCACCCACGAAGAAAGGATTGAACATGAAAAAAAAATACAGCCTTGCACTTTTGTGCAATTAATGGAACACTGGATATTTTATTACCCATTGCCTGTAATGTGCATATTAACAAAATGCACAACATTTTGTACATAAACATTAACTAGAGTTCCTTGAAAAAGTGACTTGAATTTAGTATGCAGTTTCTATTATAAAGTAGCTTTGAGTTATTCATTACTAGGTCTGCCAGATTTTCTTCAAACTTGGTATAGTCAGTGACAAATCTATACGGTAAGAAGGTAATTCCAATACATAGATGTCATTCTTGTACCTCAAATTAATTTAAATGACAATTTCTAGCTACCCAAATGATAGGATTTTAGGTTCCTTGCTAATAGAAGTAGTGTCTTTAATGCTGCTTTTGACTAGCTGATAACACATATGAGATTGCATATTATTTTATGACCCAGGAGTTCCGTTTTAGTGCTGTAAAGAAAAGGTAGTGATGACAACTCCAGAAATCATAGTTTCTGCATTTCTGTCAGCTGGTAGTCAAAAATAATGCTATCTTTGAAATCCTGATAGAAAGTTGTACGTAAAAACAATGATAACAAATACATCACAAAGTACAATACATGGGGCTATTGGTAGCTGACTTTGTTGGTCTTGTTAGTACATAATTTAGGCAGCTTTATAAAAACCTCTCTGTTTACATGGAAGCCAAATTTTATATTTCTTGCCAAAAAAGTATTGCTGCTCCAAAAGCATGATCCTAGTTCCATTTTGCTTCATTTCTGTCGGATATTGAATAACTCTCCAGAGAGCTGAGATCAAAAAGCCTCAAGCACACGGGAGAGCTCTGGTAGCATAATAACTAACTGCAAATCAGCTAAGCACTGTAAGCATTGGCTACTGAGTACTGTTAACACATCACAGAAAATAAGGTCAATAAACTTTGCTTAAGCTGTGTGAAAAAGGCAACATATTTCAACTAGGAACATGAGTAGAAAACAAGAGTGCTCTGTCACAGTTGCTCAGCTGTTAGGTGCTTCCAGAATAAGCCATTAGTATTTGATCATATTTCATTCCTAAATCTGTCAGACACCTTTTTTTAATGGCAAATAAAACAGGAAAGGTTAACAGATCCAGTTAACATACAGCCATGCTACAAGATACTGGAGTGATGTAAACAGCCTATAGCCACATACACATACCAGGCCATTAGCTGCTTCTTCTGTAAATTTCCACCAGCAGAGTGGAGCTAATAGAGCTAAATATGAGCACACACTTGTTCACAAGTCTGACATCCTTCCTTAAATAACTAATGACAGTGAGGTTTGCTTATCTGGCTGATTTTCCACAGAAGCTTATTAAATAATGCTCATATTTCTACCCTGCTGACTGAGCTGAGGGGCAATAAGCCTCCTGGTTACTGCAGTGATAAGCAGATGGAGTGTGTAACATTTTCAACTGCTCCACATAGAATCATTAAGGAACATCTGCCCAAACTTGTTCTCCTTCAGTATTTCTTTCCCCTGAAGGAAACAGAAAGTTTGTAATTATGTTTCACCAGCAATTAACTTTTCCATACATTAGCACTCTTTTCCTCTGACTCACAGTATCCAGCATACATACACAAAACTCTTGCAAGACTGCTTGACTTTTTAACAATCTAGTTGACCAGAAATTTTGCAAATTAAAATGTGCTTCTTATAACAAATCTCCCATGTTCCCAATATGGAGTCAGATGAACCTGTAGGAAAATTAGTTTGAGGGTAGCTATCTACTCTTGTTAAAAATATCCCTCCATTGGTACCCAGGAACATAACCGTTTTGTGAGTTAGGTAGCATTCTGATCACCAGGCAATGCCACCATCCTCGTTATTGACATTAAGCTTGGTTTGAGCCCCACTGGCAGAGGTTTGAAAAGAAACCTGAATACCATGAATATCTGCAGCATACTTAGTTCTTGTCAGCCCTGCCTGAACTGCCCTTTCAATGAGATCTGATCTGTTCTGCTCAACACTCGAGTTCATTAGCATTTCTCATCCATCTCAAACAAAAAGGACCATCCTGAGAATCCATAAGCACATGGAATTCCTGCAACAGCCAACAGATGATAGAAATCCATACCTTAAGGCAGCAGGGAATGACACTTCTTATAGAATCATGGAATAGTTAGGGTTGGAAAGGACCTCAAGATCATCTAGCCCCAACCCCCCTGCCATAAGCAGGGACACCTCACACTAAACCATGACATGCAAGGCTTCGTCCAACCTGGCCTTGAACACTGCCACGGGTGGAGCACTCACAACTTCCTTGGGCAACGCATTCCAGTGCTTCACCACCCTAACAGGAAAGAATTTCTTCCTTATATCCAATCTAAACCTCCCCTGTTTAAGTTTGAACCCATTACCCCTTGTCCTGTCACTACAGTCCCTAATGAAGAGTCCATCCCCAGCATCTCTATAGGCCCCCTTCAGATACTGGAAGGCTGCTAGGAGGTCTCCATGCAGCCTTCTCTTCTCTAGGCTCAACAGCCCCAACTTTCTCAGACTATCTTTATACAGGAGGTGCTCCAGTCTCCCTGATGATCCTTGTGGCCCTCCTCTGGACTTGTTCCAACAGCTCCATGTCCTTTTTATGTTGAGGACACCAGAACTGCACACAATACTCCAGGTGAGGTCTCATGAGAGCAGAGTAGAGGGGCAGGATCACCTCCTTTGACCTGCTGGTCAAAAGTCACCATGCATTTTAAACCCCATTTAATTGCTAAACAGATCAGAAATACACAGAACTGGCAGGCATGAAACAGCATGCCAAGGGTTGAATGTCTGATGGAGAAGTCTAGACTTAATTACCATTACAAAGTCATGCATTCTACTACAATTGTAGAAATACACTAACTTCAAGCCTCTATGAATTTGAATGCATTAGTGCACTACTGTTGCAGCAAGGTACCTATCTATTAACTGTATTTTATGTGTGAGTGACAACTACAGATGGACTTTCCCATTCAGAAGCAGACTATTTCTGGTTTAATTTCTGTAATTTCATAAATCAAGCCAGAGATCATCTGGAAATAGCTGTAATGTTATCTGATTTTAAGGTTAAAATTCAGAAGGCCTAGACAGCTCTCATTCAAACTCACCAGGGCATCTAAACCCTTTTACCTGCCTCCATGGAAACAAACAAACAAAAAAAAAATCAGTTTGCATTTTTTAATACACCTTTTTTAATATATATATTCAAACAAAACCTGATTGTCCCACATATTCATTTAGCACTGTAAGTTGTGACTTTCAAAGCAAAAGCTAAACTCTAAAGTAATAATAAAACCCTACCATATTTTCATTAGCAGATTTCAAATGTGGGTAGACAAATACCTAATGGCAAACAAGGATCTGTGGCCACTTCTACCTTGAAATGCAAAGGCCACCTTGCTTCTGCGGAGCTTGACTGAGCTTACAAATATGCTCATTGTTATTTCTCACTGTGATAGCTTAATGGAGAAAACCAATGTATGTTCTACATGTCAACAGTGGGAAAAGTCAATCTTTGTGAGAAGGGTCAGGCATCTAAAAATACTGATAAATTGCTTACAAAAAAAAGCAGTTTGCTTCCCAAAGCAAACAAAACATTTCTAAAGGTTTGTAGCTTTGCTGCTACAGCCAAAAGGGTGCAGAACAGAAAAATGCATGACTGAAGGGATGAAAATTTATTATATTCTACATCTCCAAAAGCAAAAATAGCAGGGCAGTAGAATGGGAGCAGATTTCAGTATTTCTGTGTCTTGATTAGCTATGAGGATTCCTGTAGCAACCTGTCTTACAATGTAATCAACATTTCATGCAACGATGGAAACACCATCACCCCACCTAGTTTGGTTCTGCTGTTGATGCCTTTTGCACACCCCTCCTTCGTTTTTGAGAGCAGGAGGAGGCCACTACTGACTGACTAAAGAAACAGAATGTAAGTGAAGCCCTGTATCCTACACCTCATTTAAACATTGTGTATGCGTTTCTCTGGGTACAAAGTGGAGTGGATGAGCAATTAGAGAATTATCACCCCAACAATGAATTCTGCCATCACTGGGCAGGAAGTTGCAGCTGTATAATGACAGCATACAGCATACTATGCTGGAACAGAAAAGGAAAGCACTTCAGGCAATTTAAAGTCAGGAGGGATTTTATTATAATTATCCTAACTGTACCATAGCCAAGAAAACTGTGCTTTGAATAGGAGATCTCAAAGTTTCTAATCCAAAAATGATCAGAACAAATTTATGCCATGTTTAGCAAATCTGGTCTCAGATTTCGCTTCTCAGATGTTTGCTGTTAGTGAGCACTCAGAAATTGGAAGGGAAAGCATATGATTAAAAATCCAATTTTGCCGTAAGTTCTCTATAAGTGTAGTGTTACTGCAGAGAAAATTGGTTCTTAAAAGCCACATTCCAAAACCAAATTATTTGCTTTTCAGAAGCACCTTTTTGAGCTTGAGGTATAAATCATCTTTATTTCAGAGGACTGAAAAGTATTCAGAGGGGAAATTCTATTAAAAGTAATCACCCCATCCACATTTTAGGAGTAGAAATTTAGCAAAAGCATCTGAAAAAAAACCACTGCGATAATTTGGCCATGATCCCCCTTCCCTTTTTGCTGCTAAAATAGCAGGACTTACCTCCCTTACCAAAGACAAGATTTATAGAGTTTTCAGAAAGGACTGAGATATATTTTATAAAATTTAGTTGATATTAAAGAGACTTTAAAAAGAATCACTTTATAGCAAAAGACACAGAAGTCAGTACAGAACATTAGTTTCATTTGAGAGCTGAAAACCTTGAACAAGTGTTTCTTCACTCAGATCTCATCAATGTGTTCCAAGTCTGCTGTTGAGAAATGGATCACCCAGAAAGAGAGAGCTGGTAACTCAATTCTTGTTACTTACTATGAATTATAAGATATCAATTAATAAACTGTCACAAAAGTGTAAAATAAATTTTTACAGACTTCATTGCTCAAACATATCCCTGTTCAAAATCATTAAAAATTTGATGTTTATTCAGATAATTTTCTTTGAATTACTACAGAATGATAGCACACTGTAAAGAGTCACCTGTGTATCTGTGGACAGAAAGAAAGCATCAGATTGTGTACAAATGCTGTTATACAAATACACAATCAAAGCACTGGTAAAATTATTGGTATAGTACAGTAAGTATAATACAGAATTCTAGAATGGTCTAGATTGGAAGAGACCTTAAAGGGCATCTAGTTCCAACCCTCCTGCCCCTGCCATGGGCAGGGATATCTTCCACTAAATAAGGTTGCTAGCAAGTATATGTGTAAATATAGGTAGCACTTGTGTATGTATTCATACAGTTGATATATATTATCACATACTGTTATCATTAGATGAGAATAATGGTTCTGGAACTAGTCCTAGTGCTAGTTCTTACTAGTAAACCAGTCTAAATTGAACATCTTAATTGATGACTTCCTATTGACATGTATTTTTAGTGAGTGTTTTTATACTGTCAGCGTGTTTTCATTGCTTAAATGTCTTTACCAATTGCCATGAGACTACAAAATATGTAAAAACTGGATTAGTGAGCAAGGATTGGACATAAGTTTTTCTCACTTAAAGATACAGCATAAAGATTGGTTAAAAGATAACTGCCAGCTCGTACAGATTTTCTCTTATTGCTTAACATGGTGTGGAAAATGTTCTAAACATTTGATAGTGTAACTCGGTATTGACTAAAAGTTTAAGTACAATATACTGTGTAATTAATCCTGTCTCTTCTCCAACTGGTTTTTTAGGAATGTCATGTAATGTATCTCGATTTACGCCCATCAGGAACAATTAGGGCAAGACAACAAGTATATTGTACTGTGGTAGCACAGTTCAACTGCAGCTTTGCAACAATATTACTCGAAAACCTATAAAACTCAAATGAATCCCCGTCTTTGTAATTCCGGGGGGGAGAGGGGGCGGGGAAGGGAAAGAGGATACTGTCAACCCCTCGAAGTATCACACAGACGAATCCTACGTCCGCTCAGACCTCGAGGCCCTCTTGCTACCGTTGCATGCTAATTAGAGCAGTTGAGCGCGATTCTCCAATCGTCAGCCACAAAGGCAACCCGCTGAGGCTAGTCTGTGGCACCGCGGGTGGGGGGGTGAGTGTTTGAAAGGAAGTTTGTATACACCGATGTTTTCAGCAACAGCCTAGTAAAAAAAGACAGCTTTCTCTTCCCTCCTCTCAGACGGGGGCCATCAGAGAAGGCAGCTCCGAGTCAGCTCTGCCGTCCTCAGCCAGGGCAGCCTAACCTCCTCGGGAAGGCTACAACAGCGAGGCTTACCTTGGTGAGCTGAGCGATCTTCTTGCACATTTTCATGTGCATTTCCTGACTGCATTCCTCCGTCAATCTGCTGCGAGCGGGTTTAGATGCATTGCAAGTCCCGGGCTGATGAATCTTGTTTATGCCAGAGGCCATCAGGCTTGAATTTAATCAAGTCTGCCCGTGTACGCTCCACTGGTGCGATCCCGTTCTTCCTGCTGCCTGGCCAGGCGAGCTGCTAACCCCACAGTGCTGGAGGAACTTCAGCTCCATACAGGGCGAGCTCCAGCCGCTGCCGCTCTCCCTTCTGTGCAGATGTCCCAGTCCTTCAGCAAAACACCCAGGCGAGTAGGTAGGGAACAGTATGTGCAAACATCCTCATTGGGATTATTTTCCCCCTCCGCTTCTCTTCAAATGGTTGAGCTTCTGCCAGGAACAGATGCCAGCGGCTGGATGCTACAAATTCCCCACAGAAGTCACTGAGCCAGCCCTACAGGCAGCAGCACAGACGTTGTTAGGGATTTATTAGAGATCATCTGCAGATGAAATTATGTTGCCTTCTAAGGCTGCCAAAGGATTTCAGAGGTCATCAAAGAAGACGGTGTTGGCATCTTTCATAAACTCTGTTACTTTAGCAATCCTTTCTGAGTCCGGACGGACCAATAAAGTAATGAAGAAAATCTTGTTCAATTTTTGCTTCCATGCTAAAAGCGGAAGATTCCACTTTGCTAGTGGTGGGTTTGAACAAACACTTTTTCAGGCTTATCAGACACTGGGAAGAAGGATTATCCGGTATCAGCTAAGGAAGGGCAGGGCAAAAGGGAAATAGGAAAAATCCTTAGTGAAAAAGGGAAATCCGGGTGAAGGTAAAAAGAGAAAAAACACTCTTAAGGATAAACCACTCTTAATAATAAAGTACTCCAAGAGGGAAAAGTTCAAGGCAGAAGAATGCCTGCAGGCAGTGGGGAGAAGGAGGAGTGAGAAGATAAGTTCTTGGGACAGAGAAAACAAACTCTTTAATTGCTGGAAGAAAAAGAGGGACTTCAAATATACAGAGGCAGAAAGAGTATGAAAAACTCTTCAAGAGTGAAAGAAAATGAAGGCTGACTGAGAAACACAGTGTAGAAGAAGGGAAAGCAAAGGAAGGAAAATTGATCACAGTTGCTTAGAGATGCTATGCAGGGAAGAGATATTTAGCCTAGGTGGAATATTAATAAGAAAAGGTTAGGAACAGAGCCTTGCACACAAGGAATGACTGAGTATAGTTTCTTCCTTCACTGGCACTAGTGACAGGATGCTACTGCCTGTGACTGAAACTTTTTCTGTGACTAGGACTTCAGGATATGACATTGTCAATTGTCTGGTATCTGATAAGACAGGTAGTTGCACTCAAGTTTAACTCAGTTAATAGTTATACTATCTTCTCTACATGGTCATCAATTAAAAAAATAAAGTGTAGGAACTTAATTATATATTGATATATGTTATACATTGATATATACTTATATGTTTGATAAAACTGACAAGCTTATTAGGACAATAAAGAGAACAGAGAAGGATGGAGCAATTTCCTAGCACCTTGTTTATCCAGAAAAAAAAAAAAAACAAAACCACCCAAACCTGAATGAAAATAGAAAGTAAATTAAGAAAAAAAATAAAGATGTTCTAGATGTAGCTGCAGCTATTGCTTTACTAGATGCATAGTAACATATTAGTGTTTTCTCCTTTACAGCAGAGGACACACTGGACCTGAATGCATGGCTAGACACAGACAACATACATAAGCGATGACAGAGCAGAGAAGAACAGATGTCAAGTAAACTGGGAGACGAAAAGAGCATTGAAATATTTTCAATCAGACTGTTTATGTAATTGGGGGAAGGAAGGTTAGAAGGAAAAACTTGAGGCTTTGGTACAAGATGGAGTTTTAGCAGAACATAATTTGACACTGATAAAATATTCTTTTAGACAAGACTTGTTTGTCAGTCAACACTTTAAACACTGGAAAAAGCTTCAATTGGATCTCCTGCAACCAGAAACACAAATTCATAGGTGATCAAGTTCATTAGTTCCATTACTAAAAACCACTTGGTTTCAATAACGGAAGTTCAGAGATGACAGCAGAGTTTTTCAATAAGAATTTGACATTTCTTCTAATTGAACTGGGAATCAACTGTAGGTCAGATGACAAGGCAAGGATGTCCACTTAACTTTCCACTGAAAAATACTGAATTCAGTGGGAATTTTTTTTTTATACATGAGGCAAAGTTAAAACTGATCCCCCAGATTACACTCTACTGCTGTTTGCAGCCCAATTTGCATTTGAAAATGGCAGAACAGTACAGGTAGACATTAACAGTCATATCATATTTCGAATGACAAAGCCATATCAATCAAATGGCTTTAAAACTTCCCAAGTTAGTGTCTCAACAAAGGAAGATGCATTAGATTGGATATAAGGAAGAAATTCTTTCCTGTTAGGGTGGTGAGGCACTGGAATGGGTTGCCCAAGCAAGTTGTGAGTGCTCCATCCCTGGCAATGTTCAAGGCCAAGTTGGATGAAGCTTTGCATGGCATGGTTTAGTGTGGGGTGTCCCTGCTTATGGCAGGGGGGTTGGGGCTAGATGATCTTAAGGTCCTTTCCAACCCTAACTATTCTATGATTCTATGATCCCTAAGTGAGATTCTAACTTAATTCATAAACCACTGTCCCCATTATTGATCTACACTTAAATTTAGTATGGTGCTGTCAAGGTCCAACTGGATAAAACCCAATATTGCAAATATTGTGTTTGTGATGCTCAGAGTGAAATTAAGATGCAAAGGAAATCAGTACTGCAATCAGTCAACTTATAAAAAGATAATTATTAAAAAAAAAATAGTGATAGGACAGATTGGAAAGAAAGGACAGAAATTAAGCAAGAATTTGGAGTGCAGAGAGAGATAGTCTGTTGACGCAGGAGTCATGGACAATGCTGAGAAGATCAATGTGATCAGGCGAATGCCATTTTATTAGACAAAGTGTCAACCTCATATAGAGATTCTTAGCACAGCTACAGTGATTTGGCAATTGTTGATTTGGCACCTTAACCCTTAACAATGCTAGGATTGGATAACACTGTCCTGGGAACTAGAGACCCAGAACTTCTCAGCTCCCCCTCTCCTCCACCTACCTCTGAGTTCTTACAGCTGGTATCTCTTTAACTCCCTAATCCATGGCCTTCAGTTTATCTTGACTCTGTTTCTGTTCTCAGGTAGGCTGCCTTGCACCAAGGTCTCTGGATTGCTCACAAAATGTCTGTTGTCAGACAGCCTGTCCACAGTAGTCACCACTGTGGGTCCAGCAACATCCCAAAGGGTCTATAGTTGTCATCTTTGGTGGTGGGTGTCTCCCAGGGTCTGTAGTCATCATTGAAGATAGATGGCCACAACGGCTATTACCTTTTTCCCCTTTTATAATACATTAGGGGGAAGAGCCTCTGTTCTTAATGTCACGTACTGCACATTCCTGGTGGGTCATGTGCATCCACTTTCACTGGTCTTGCAGCCAGCTCTTCAACTGTGCATGTCTGGAAACCCCAGCTGAGTCTGGTCAGAAGCCATTAAGGCTTATTAGTGCAGTCAGGGTCCTGAAACTTAACCTGTAAAACCTACGACAGCAAATGCCTCTATTGATTTAACAAGTATCTTGTATCACAGGTACACACCATGTGGAGCAAAGCCTGAATAGCCAGTATTTGTGATCCTACTTCAGCATATGATATACCTACACATGAAATATCAATTGTGATACTGGGAATCCGGACCCCTGTACAGTGTTTACCCTTAAAGCCAGTATGCCTAACTGGGTTAAGATTTCAATATGTCATAACAGGAGTCCAACTTCTATTTCTACCAAGAAGTACAAAGCCTAGCAGAAATATTTAAAACAGACCTCAAGAAACAAATCTCACATCCTGGTTAAAATCCTTCATAAGGGACTGCAAGGTATTCACCAAGGAATATTCACCCATGTCAGTGGATCTGGGATCCAGGTAGGCACAACTGGCCTGCTAAACATGTGTGAATCAAACATAATTAAATTTGCATTATTGGTTTCACTTAAAAGTCCTGGTGTTTTAAAATCACAATGATTACAAAGTTTTACCTGCTCTTCTCTTCCTGTTTCCATCTTCCTCTCCACAAACAGACTCCTATGGTGGAAAAAGATTCATGGAGTTAATTGCCAGTAAAAATATCTTATTTCCCAAGAAAATATAACCTTACAAAAACCTCAACTCATTAAGGATTTGCTGTTGATTATGCTTTTGTAGAGTGACTATTTCTTCAACATGAAAAAAAATCTTTCAGAAAAATGTTAGCATATAAGATTCTATGTTACTGTTGCACTTGTGAATGTAGAATCCATTTCCCACTCTATAAAAGCAGATGGGGATTGGGCCAGACCTGTATGTTTTAAAAGTTAATGCAAAAGACTCACATTTAAAAGGCAGGTATGTCTTAAACATGCACAAATGCATGGTAGTACAATATGTCATGAAAAAACAACTCTGACACATGTATAACTGTAAAATTTCTTTCTATCTATAAAATAGAATCATTTTTTTCTCCTGCTGCTGCCCTCCATTCTTCACACAGCTTGTATGCTTCATAATCCTTGACACAACCATAAAGGGAAAATCATTCTACTATTTCGTTCATAAAATCTGCTTCTTAAAGAAAACCCTGGGAAAATCCAGATCTGGAACAAGACTGACCCCTAGCGCTATTCTCTTTTACTTGTTAGATTTTTTATTATTATTTTTATATATATATATATTTTTTTCTAAGAAAATAGCCAAAAATTACGTTTCTTCAGGACGGGTCCCGCCTTTTTGACATACTGTTGTTTGATAGTATGTCATCTGTCCTTATAAATAACTGTCATCACTTGAGGTAATCAGACCCGTTTTGGGTTTTTTTTTTTTTTTTTTTTTTTTTGTGCCTAATCTTATAGGTTTAATTAGAATAGTTGTCTTGGTATCTAGTGTATTATATGATCTAATAGTTTTTTTTATTTAT